>ML373854.1:0-53433 GCA_005239525.1 Nicotiana knightiana | reverse complement strand
AATTCCCCTGTTTAGACTGACTAAAAAAAAAAAAAAAAAAAACTACACATATTGCAAGTCAATAATGAAAATAAAGATTCATGTCAATTCTCTACCATTTCAATCATATTTGCATTACACTTTTAGCATCAGTATCCACCTATTCAAAAAGGTGCCAATTTTGGTAACATTAAATTGTATCCCCCAACCCACCCCCCACCCCCCCAAGACAAAAGTAATAGAAACATATTAACACAGGAAAACAACTTCCTTAATCACTTAAAAAAAGTCTCAATATCTCCAATTCCCATTTCAAAATCTTCTTGTAAACCAAGATAGATGTTATCATCTCCTCCCACAAAAAACTCAACATTACTCTCATTAGTCTTAATCTTTCCTCCACCATTACCAAACTCAAAATAATCATTTTCATTATTTCTTTCTGAATAAACAACCTCACTCATGTTAACTCTATTCCCTTTTCCTAATACCTTCTTTAAACTCTTTGTCATCATTTTTATCCTCTTCTTCCTAGCACCATTACTTTTCACAAATGTCTTTTCAACCCCTAAAGTTTCCTCCTTTATACCATTTGCATCCCCCTCTGCTGCCACGTCATCATCATCACCATCAGAAATTTCAATAAACTCATCCACGTCAAATTCATCCTCCTCTACTGCCACGTCATCATTCTTTTTCAAAAAAGGTGACCACAAAGACTTTCTTCCTCCACCTTCTAAACCCAAAACAGAGAACCCATAACAATAATACTCGCCCTTTTCCGTCACGTCAGACGGCGGAGGTGGACCCACAATAGGCAGCGCGTGAAACCCACGTTTACACTTGTCATTCTGACACCTCAGCAAACAGTCCTCATAAACCTTAAAAAACTCATACACATAGTAACAGTACGGACACACAGTCCAAAAAGTACCACTTTCAGCCTCACAAAAAGTCCCGCCTTTTTTCAACCCATTATCAAAACGGGTCTTATGGGTCGGGTTAGAAAGCACAGACCAAGCTTTAAGCACAACCTGAAAAGCCTCGGACGCGAAAGGATACTGATTTCTACTAGGGTTTAAGAGATGAGTTATATTCGTGAAGTTTGTTTTGATGAGTTGTTGATCTTGGGTATAAACAGGAAGGTCAAGGACAGAATAGTAATTTGGGTCTTCGGCAATGGAGGAAAAAGAAAGGATTTTAGCTATGGCGAGGATTTGTAAAGGGGAAGGGTTATTTGGGTCATTTTGAAGGGATTTAAGAGCGTATCTAATGGAGTCTTGGAAATTTCGATGTTGAAGAAAGGATTTAGAGGCAGTGAGATAAGTTTGAGCTTTTAAATAATGGGAGCTGCTGCCGTTTTGCTCCATATTTTTTTTGGTTGCAGGAGTAATAGAGAAGAAGGTGAAGGGTAGGAAGCTTAAGGGTTATTTTTTGAAGAGGTGAAACTTTGGAAGTTTTCGGAAGAAAAGGTAAAATGACGATTTTGAACATGGAGATTTTGGAAAAGGGTTTATTTACGGAAAGAATTACAAGAAAATACACATGACTTCACACCATTACAAAAAATGACCCATATTTTTAAGATTTACCCCTCCTAGCCCATATTGTATATATTTTGAAAGCACTAGCAAATTCAAAATATGTGTTATTACAACAATTACTTCTAAAAGCTATGGAATTAAATTTGTGTTCTTACAACATTGCTTTCGCTCTCTTCTTCTCACATCCTCGACATATGCTTCAAGGGNCATATTGTACATATTTTGAAAGCACTAGCAAATTCAAAATATGTGTTCTTACAACCATTGCTTCTAAAAGCTATGGAATTAAATTTGTGTTCTTACAACATTGCTTTCGCTCTCTTCTTCTCACATCCTCGACATATGCTTCAAGGGACTGTATATTTTATGCTTCTCCTCTTGTGTCACCTATTTGCAATGTAAGAAAATTGAAGAGTAGAAATCCATCATTGAAGATCATTCAAGGTTTTGCTTTCGAAAATGGTTTTTTTTTATTTTGTTAGTTTTTTAGATTGGGTGTTGTTTCAATTGATTGAAAATATCTAAAAAAGTTCAAAATTTATATTTGAAGTGATTTGGAGTAGATTTGAGCAAGATTTGAATTAAAATTCAGAGAAGATGCAAGAAAGAAGACGAAGTCAGTTTTTTGTATAAGTATGTATAATCTTGTATAATAGTGTATATGAGTGTATAAACACATCTTATACACATTTATACTAGCGTCTGTAGACGAACTTTTTCCACGATTTTCAGTTGCAATCTTGTTCAAAACCAGTCCAAATCTCCATGAAAGGACTTCAAATTTATATACAACCTCCTTATACTATTTCTAACAAGTTTAAATAAAAGTCACTCCAAATTTCTCTCAAAATCAAATTCGAAATTTAAACTCATATGTTTAAACTTGTTAAAAATTTAATTTTCACCACCCAAATGGATTTTGTTTGTCGAACTAATATTTGAGTCACAATTACTGATTTGAATATTAACTTAAATGCTTGAGGAATCCTTTTTAAAAATTAAATAGTAATTTTGAGAACCTATTGGAGTTGGATGTTGAGTTTTAGCCTATTATTTTTGGGATATAAAATTGAAAAGCATGAATCCCAATTGTTCTATTGTGAAATTTTCCCTTATTTATAAACTTATTTTTTGCAGCAAAATTCGGTTAAATTAGTGACTAGTGTAAAATCAGTTAAATTATACATAATCTTTTTAACATGTAATTTATGTTATATATCGGTTAGTATAATAAAGATGAAAGTGGCCGAAATCAGGATGTTGAGATGAATGTACGAGTATATGAGGTTGGAAAGACTTGGAATGAAGATATTCGGGAGAGGGTGGATGTGGCTCCCATGGACGACAAGATGCGAAAAGCTCGACTTAGATAATTCGGGTACGTGCGGAGAAGCAGCCTAGATGCCCCCGGTTAGGAAGGGTGAACAGTTGGCTTTGACAGGTAAGAGGAGAGGTAGAGAGCGACTTAAGAAGTATTAGGGCAAGGTGATCAGGCACAGGACATGGCGCAACTTCAGATTTCTGAGGACATGACCCTGGATAGGGAGGTGTGCAGGTTGAGCATGATTGTAGGTTAGGAGTAGTTGAGCTTTTTTTTCCCCTCGTTGTTCCGGCTAGTCTGATAGTGTTTTGTCTAGGACTGCTGGTAGTTTTTGGTCGTCGCATTATTTTTATTTATTTTCAATTTGTATTATTACCTTAATTATTGTCCTTCCACTTATTTGTTGTCTCTTACGTGTTGATATTATTTGTCTAACTTCTATTATTATTGCAGATCTTTTGTCTCTGAGCCGAGGGTCTCCCGGAAACAGCCTCTCTACCCCTCCAGGGTAAGGGTAAGGTCTGCGCACACTCTACCTTCTCCAGACTCCACTAATGAGATTATTACTGGTTATTGTTGTTGTTGTGTTGTATCCGTTAGTATAATATGTTTTTGACATTGTTAGGTCATCTAAAGCATATCTACGTGTAAGCCTTAAAATGAGAAAGAATACACAAATTACTTATAGTACAAATTTTTGACATTATAGGTATATAAAACTTAAAATGTTTCTAACATTGTAAGATGGACAAATCTTTGACATTATAATTGGAAAAAGAGTTTATTTAGATACATGATTACTTTTGGGACTCGGGCGGTACTATAGTTCTTTTTTTTTTTCTCTAAAAAAGAATGGGTTTTGAAGTATGAGAGTTAATCCATTTAATGTTTCATTTTTTAATGAGATTATATAAATAATTCAATTCGTAAATTTATAGTAGGGAAGTTCTTCTAAAAATTCCTGCTATAGAAACTAGGGAAATTCACGTAATTCATTCAGAAAATGACATACTAGTACATAAACTCAAATGAATATGTATTCTTGAAATAATATAATGAAAATGATTTAACAATTTACTTAAGTGGTGTAACAATAATTAACGTCAAAGCGAACCAATCTAAAATTAATAACTATGAGGGTAAACTTGGTAACTCACGAAAGTGTGAGTACGTCTGTTTGTCAAATGCTTTCTTGGGCAGCAATTAACCAAGTTAACCCAATTAGCCACCCACCCAATTGCATAAACTAAAAAGAGCAAATTATGATATATATTCATAAAAGACAAAATATTTACCCGTATTTACGGAGCTTTTGCATCCGTACTCACTTTTTATGTCACGTTTTAACTTATATCCGCTTTGTAAAAAAAATTACAAGCGTACCCGCTTTTGCGCATAACTTCAGCATACGAGGCTGAAGTAGCAAAGACAATCACGCAAAATTTCAGCATTCTAATAGGTGGGCCTGAATTAGCTTGCGAACTTCAGCTTTAGAGCTGAAGTTTTTGTCTTTGTATCTGGGGAACTTCAGCTCTAGTAATTGGGGAACTTCAGCTCTAGAGCTGAAGTTTTTGTCTTTGTAAATGGGGAACTTCAGCCCCGTATGCTGAAGTTTTGTCTTTGTAACTGGGGAACTTCAGCCCTGTATGCTGAAGTTTTTATCTTATAACTGGGGAACTTCAGCTCCCCAGTTGCAAAGATAAAAACTTGTTGAAGCTCCCGAGTAACAAAATAAAAACTTCAGCTCTAGAGCTGAAGTTTTGTCTTCTTAACTGGGGAACTTCAGCCCCGTATGCTGAAGTTTTTGTCTTTATAACTGGCGAACTTCAGCTTAACTGGTAAACTTCAGCTCAACGAGGAAAATGGAGCTGAAATTATTTAAAAAGTGGGTACAAGTTAAAAGTTTTTAAAAAAGCGGGTATAGGTTAAATGAGGGCGACCAAATAGGGTGCCCCGCGCAATTTTTACCGTATCTACTCATGTTCATTTCTTTTACATTTTATACCTATGCGGCACAATATATTTTACCCGCTCTACCCATTCTTGTCTTTGCCATTGTTTAGCAAGAAAGTTCATGTTCTTTTTTTTTTTTTTTTGATAAACTATGTTCTCAGATACATATGCACCTTTATCTTTTAATTGCATTACATTTTCCTAATACGTTTTATCATCTTATCATAACAATACTAATTATCTTGAAAAAGTATCCGTCAATATTTATGCTCACACATTAAATAACATATTTAGAAAGTAAATTAGCTAACACCGAATTTTATTTCAACGTATGCCAAGAATTATTTTTTAAGAAACTGTATTTTCCCCCCAACTCTTCTTTTCTTTATTTTTTTGTCCTTTGATTTAGTTATAATTTATTATATACCATATTTAAATACTATATTAAATACCAAACTCTAAAATAACTAGCTTTTTTNTAAATATTATATTAAATACCAAACTCTAAAATAACTAGCTTTTTTATTAAAACCTAATTAATAGAAAATATGTTTTTATAAATTTTATAATACTATATACCATATATTTTTCATATATTTTTATAATATAATTTAAATACTATATTAAATACCAAACTCTACAAAAACTAGTTTTTTTATTAAAACCTAATTAATAGAAAATATGTTTTTTATAAATTTCTTTTTCTTCTGTATATAAAAATAATTTAATATCTAATATATGACTCTACTTTTTTGTAATTTTTTCAAAATTAAAATTTATTAAAGATGTTATAATAATTAAAATATTAAATTTCTATTTAAAGAGCCAAGTTGGTGAAGATTTAGAGTAAATTATTAACATTTGCGTTGAATTGAGTTTTTTTTTTTAACAAACATGGATAATAAGTTACAGAATATTGTCTATTATATCATTCAAAAAACTACAAGCCTTAAGGACATTTGTTTTGCCCAAGTTGGCTAACTTACAACATACTTCAGTACTAATATTTTTGACGAAATAAACATAACACACCCTATATGTTGCCAGATCATTTAAAACATAAGGGGGTGGTTTGCCAAGTAGTTGATGTTCCTTAGCATGATTGAGGGGCGTTGAATTGAGTTGAACTAGCATAGAAGATATATTTGTATTGTATACCAAAATGTTATATTGTATACCATATTGGTATACAATAATTAATTCAAATATATATAATTAATTACAACAATATACTACTATAATTTGAAAGAGTAAGCCAATCCTATATATACTAAAATAATATACTATATACAATTTTGGTATATAGTATTTAATTCAATAGTGTATAATTTATTGCGTTGAACTGGCGAAGAAGAATTTGTATTGTATACCAAAATGGTATATAGTATATCATTTTAGTATACAGCTCATTCCAATGATATATTATTATAGTACACTATATAATGTAACGGTATACTCACACAATTAGGTCCTTTTATAATTTATTGAAATTTTTATTAACAACTAATATTATTTTAGTTTAATAGTTGAATTAAAAAATCTTTTTTAAACTCTTTGCGTACAATTGTATACCCTGTAGGTATAGCTATACCCTATACTGGTATCATATGCTAGTTGAATCATTTTTTAGTTGTATTAGTTGCATGTAATTGGTACATTATTTTTTTTAAAAATTAAATAATAGTAATATAGTACGATATCTTGAAATACTTTATTATATTAATATGTGGTACACTATTTTTTATTTTTCTCTTTATGCATGAGTGTTATGTGATAATAGTATAGTCATATAATTACCGAAAATTAATCAGTAAAAGTGTATACCATGTTGGTATAGTTATATGTCATATAGTAGTTTGAACATTTTTTGGTTGTTTTAGCAGCATTTTTAAGTGAATTCTATTCTGAAATTATTTATATGAACATAAATTGCAGTGATGAAATTTTTTTGTGCCAATAAACGTGTTTTAGCTACCATTTGAACATGAATTCTAATGGTAGAGTATGTACTGATATTTATAAGGAAAGAGATCAAGGTTTGCATGACAATCACATGTTGATTCTTAGAATCTGATTATGTAATTTATGGTGCTCGGCAGCAGTCAGTATGATATCAGTGAATTAGATCAAGTGACAACTGATATTATTTCACTTTAATAATTGAATTAAAAAAATGAGAAAAAAGAAAAAAGGTATATTATACTAGTTATATTTAAAAAAAGGTGAACAAATATTTACTATATCAGTTATTTTTTGAAACTTTTATTGACAACTGATATTATTTCAGTATTGAATTAAAAGAAATAAATTTAACTCTTTGCGTACAATTATATACCCTGTTGGTATAGCTATATACTATACTGGTATCATATGTTAGTTAATATTTTTGATTGTATTAGCTACATTTAATTGGTACACAATTTGATTTTTCTTTAGTAATAGTATAAAAAAGAATAATTAAAATAGTGAAAAGGGTAAATGAAATTAGATTATGAAGAGAAAAAAGAATATAAAAAAAGAAGTTAAATAAAATTAGAAAAGGAAAAAAGAAAAAAATAAGAAGAAGACGAGGAAAAAGAAAAGGAGAAAAGAAAGAAAAAAAGAAAAAAAGAAGCATAGAAATAAAAAAGAATTTGAGAATAAAGAAAAAATCCCCCACAAAACTACTATGGGTAGGAAATGTAATTAGTTTGATGGGTAGAAAAATAAATGGGTAGACAAGGGTAAATAGTTTAGTTTTTGTGGATAACTGTGTCATTCTGCCAACTAAAAATAGCCAATAGATAGACTCCATCCGCTCACTTTTACTGGGCAGTTATATTAAAAATAAATTTTATTTTTACTTGTCACTTTACTCATATCAAGAGAAGACAAAAAAAAAAATTCATGTTATACCCACAGTATTTATTACTCATTTCAAATTATTTCTTAAAATCCAATAAAATATGCGCCAATTAATATGAACATCATGGTAAATTATGCACTTCATTTATTATGTCTTAAAGGGCGTGAAAATTTAAAACGTGCCAAGTAAAAGTGAACGGAGAGAGTATAATATATGTGTAAGACATATATAATATATGTATAATCATGTATAAGTAGTATATAATTTATATATTCAACTAGAAAAGTAAATATTAAATTTAGCCGGCTATTGGCGTAAAAAGCAGCTATTTGGATTAATTCTTCTTAATTCTTGTTCTTTCACATTTTTGGTTCTTTATAAAACTACTTGAATTTGTGATATAGTGCTTATATAATAAATTAGTTGGAGTGCTCATAATTTCAAGAATTTTAGTTTTAGGGTGTGTTTGATATGAAGGAAAATATTTTTTAAAAAATATTTTTTAATTAGCTTAAAATATTTTTAAAAATATCTTCCTTATGAATTCATTTTCCTTATATATCTTCCGGAAAATTTTTTTCTCTCACCAACCAGACAAGGAAAAATAAGTGATAAAACGACTCATTTTCCATGAAAACATTTTCTAGGAAAACATTTTTCTTCATACCAAACACACCCTTAGTGTAGTTGAAAATTTAGCAATCGATGGATAACAAATGAATAACATCTAGTATTAACTCATAAGTCATAACCACTAAGACATATGACTAATTACTACATATAGTACTCAGACAAGAAGTTCAAACATAGTTGTGTTCCCATTCTCCCGTTTGGTAGTCCAAATATGAGCCATGAGCAATATACATTATGTATCCAAATTGATAAAGAGAAAAAAATATAAGAAATACAACAATTTACAAAAGCCTTCCAAGACTAAAAGGTACATTCACAGACTCAAACTGCCACACAGATATTACATCGAAAATGCCAAAAATCGTTCTATATAGGAGAATCGCACTATTCGATTAGTAATTAAAATCTACAGCCCAATGTTTTCAGTTTTCTCAGTCAACTGTTTCGGCTGCTGAGCAGAAAAAGAATCATTTAACTGTTATGGTGTAAGTTTTCCTATCAAAATTGTTTTGCTTGAAGTATGGAAAGCTCCATAGAGAATTTTTGCTTTCGCGTAGTATGCTTCCTTTTAATCCACTACTTCCCCGGAACGTTAGGTCACCTTAAAGGCTAAAGCAACTAGCATACCTCTTGATAGCGAACAGTTGGATCGGGTTAGTCGTATGTCATACTCTTTCTTGAGACTAGTCTGTATGAGTCTGCAACTTTTCTCGGAACGCCAAGACCAAAGAGATATAGATCACAGTTGAAGCTACAACAGATACCCCAAGACAGACACAAACGGTCATAGCACAGACGTACAAGAACCTGAACAAAGAAAGGTCGCTTTTAGTTACCATGCAAATTCAAAATCAGATGAATAACAAAGGACCATAACTATTTTAAACAACTTGTCTTACAAAGAAAGAGTTGGATATATGACAAAAAACGACAGCCCGATGCACTAAGCTCTCGCTATGCGCGGGGTCCGAGGAAGGGTCGGACCACAAGGGTCTATTATATGCAGCCTTACCCCTGCATTTCTGCAAGAGGTTGTTTCCGCGGCTCGAACCCATAACCTCCTGGTCACATGGCAGCAACTTTACCGGTGACGCCAAGGCTCTCCTTCAGTTGGATATATGACAAAGCAAAATATATATATATATATATATATATATATATATGTATCCTGATTTCAACTTTTTGTGGCACTTACTTGGGAGAAAATACACTCCAAACAAATAAATGATTCCTCATTAGCAGCAACACAATTGTGTAAGCTATCAAAAGAATGGAATTCAAGCCCAACGGAACCAGACAAGGAAAACCAAGTGTCCGCTTAAGCAAAGATCCAATGTTGCAACCACTTGTGTCCTTCACAGAAGTGTACATCACCATGCTAAGGAGGCATAACATTGGTGAAGCATATGTAATAATGAACATTAAGATGCCAGAAAGTATAGTCGAGTGGTTCAAGACACCCTGGCAATCAAATCAACGGGGAATATTAGATTCAATATGGATCATTTCCAATTTGAAGAAACCAGGAATATAGCATGAACCACAACAGCAAAGATGTTTGGGCAAGAAAATTACAATAAAAGCACCAGCAACATCGATTGTAGCAAGGGTGTTGGTGTTGCCGAGACCAAAATGGCCTGCCATTCCCATATAATAAAGTGCAGCCACCTGATACAGAAAAAGGAGAAAAATAAGACTTGTGAAACTAGTATTGAGCAGTTATAGTATTAAGAGTTGTTAACCACATAAAATATTATGTATATTGAACAAAAGCGGACATGACCAGACGAATTCAAGTTGTATGTTAGAGAACATAGAATAGAATTATGGAAATTGATAGCAATAGAGAAGCTAAACATCTATTTTGTTGTTCCAGAATCTAAAAGAGTCAATGTCACCCTCATCCAAGCAAAGGATACTTCCCTGCATTAGTACCGAAACAATTTGAGGATGAACAAAGATATTTGTTGAATTTCGTAGCATGGAAAACACAAGTATAATCCTGGTCATCTTCATTAAATGATGTTTGCCTTCTTTTTCTCTTTTCTTTTTCTGTTTTTTTCTTGTTGGTCATATTTTATTTGGTAATATTGATTCCATTGTTGTTTTGCTTTCTTTTCCTTTAGTCATATATTTATCGTTCTCATTAGTCCCTTTGTTCCCATCTGAATTAACCTTATTCACTTCCCAACAGTCAACCAACTTAAAAAGAGATTAGTAATAGCATAAATCTAATTTTGACTAAAAACCTAAAATATTTAGGGAAGAAACACCTAGAAAAATTATTACACGTTTCGATAAACAAAACATTATGATTTAAAAAGAAAAAAAGAATCAAAGATAAGTCTGTTTGAACTGGCTTCTTTTTAGAAGAAATTACTAATATAGGAATATCCATGTTAACTGCTATGTTCTGCAAATTGAAATGTTTTCGCAATGAGTTTGAAGATTCTTACTTTAAGGACATGTTAGGTCTACTAGGAATTTACAACTTGCTCATGATATTTCAAAGATAAAAACATCGTAAATACTAAAAAAGGCAGAAGCAAAAAAGAGAACTTTGATGAATACTTAAAAGATCTAACTGACCTCAACCCATTGCCTGAGATGCTGGTCGGAACCGGAAGAATACCAAATGCTAGCTAGTACTTGCAAGAAGAGAAATAGTACAGGCAATGAGTTTATGGGCTGCTGCAATAATAGCTGTAAAAGAGACCAATAATATATGTAACTCAAGCCAATCACATAGGCAGAATTCCTGAAACCTAAACCCCAAACCTTTCTTTGAGCGGGCAAGCGGAGTTCATGCACAGAAAGCGTATGATTTTGGCGAGGTATACACCATGGTACAGCAACAACAATAGTCGTTGAACAGAAACCTAGGACGGCATAAATTATCTGAGCCATTAAAGTAGCATCATAGCTACCTGTACCAAATGAAAGTTCTTGATATTTAATGATATAATATAGAACCAGAAACCCAGGGAACAAGTGCATTAAGGAAACCACAGTCACGATATTCCTTTTTGACAGTTGGGACCATAGAAGAGAAACTAAGGTTATGCTGATTAAGAGGATCCCCGACACCAGCTGGAAAAACTTTATATAAATGCTCCCCGCTTGCTCCAACCATTTTGAAATGTCAGGAAGATGAGTCCAATTAACACCACCTTGATGCCATCCTCTCAAAAATCTCCCAGAAATGAGAATCACAAAAATTGAGCAAATCTGGATATAATTATTCGTCTTCTGACCCAAGGTAGCACTAGTATTTTGCTTTGTCCTTGTTGTGAAATGCTGCATTACTTTTCGGAGAGATACCAAATAAAACGAGGATGTCACAAAATGCCATATGTATTGTTCTTCCTCCACCAGAGAACTCGATCCCATGCTTATGACAACAATAATAATTACTACCAGAATAAGAGCCTCATCCAAATGCCACCAACGCAGGTCGTTCTTGGCATTAAAAAGCTGCTGATTCTGCTCAGAGAAGACTTGCTTCCCTAGAAGAAACAGAAGGCTTAGCAATATCAAACATGAAACGAGCATAGCTGCTACTCCAATTATAAGTCGGCCAACAGGTTTCTGAAAAAACATAAAATGAAAACTATAAGAAAAATTCAAAAAGGAAGTAATACTGGAGAATAAAGAAGTTGTGGAACACTCTTCTATTTCACTAGCATGAGATAGTTATATATGGCCTATTACTTTCTGGAAATGCAAAAGAAAACTTTTATAAGGTTAAACTCACGTCAGTTGCCCTATGAGATAGCCACTCACTTGCAGTTCTTAAGAAATTATGATATGCCACAAGAATACTGTGACAATTGTCCTCATTAGCAGATCTACACCAAATATGAGAAGAAAGCAACGAATTAGTATTTTCCCTTAATAAAAGTTCTGAGAAAAAGTGTGTCAGATAGGTAACTGCAAACCGTCAACCACCTTTTCTCTTCCCCAGATTTCCACGATCTGTGAAGATCTGCAGCCTTCATATACAAACAACAAAAGGTCTCTTCCACAGTACTGTAACCTCTTGTTCGACCAGATCCATCATCCCTGAAGACGTCGCATATGAAGTTTTCACATACTAAACCAGGTAATTGCGCTTCAAGTAGCCTAAACAATTGCCAGGAATTCAACTCCAATAACCTGAGTTGTTGTTCAACTGAAATACTAGAAGAAAATGAGAGAGGAAAGTGACTAACTTTAGCCATATTGTTTCAAAACATGACGATAATACATGATTTTAACAAGAGTCGCAAGATGATCACGAAAAATGACAGGACTAAAAAATATGTTCAGATAACGCTATATGCTGCTATTTATGTCTTCCATTTAATAGAAAGTGTGCCGCGATCAGGATATTCAATCTAGCCTGCTTTATCTTGTCGGACTTGAGCACCAAGGCTAATGATAATTTCGACCAATCCCATTAGCCTGAACCTATTCAAGGTACTCCAACGACAAGTTTTCAGGAGGCAAAGTATAGCCTCTCAATATTAGGCGTCATAATATTAAAACTTCATACTTCAATTTGATCCATGGTGAAGCCCATTTTACTCTGAGGAACTCCACTATTCATTATCATGAGTCATCAGGGAAAACTCTCCATCTCAGTCATGTTAGAATTAAGCCCTCAAAAATGGCCATTCTAGTATCCATCGTTAAATAAAATCGATGCCAATCTCCGAAAGTGTTTTTTTTTAGTGTGGGAAACTGCATATAGCAGCAACCAGTTTCATTCTCCAGTCGAAAATCAAGCTAACCCGTGATAATTATTGAACCACAAGGCATATGTATAAACTGGGATTCCCTGAAAGTTTCAAAAATTGTGAGGAACATAGGAAAAGCACCCCTTGTAAAACTTTGATTGCATCATTAGCAACCAAACTAGATTAAATTCCCTTTAACTCCCATGATCAAACATGACATATTTTGTGCCATCTCAACTTCACGTTCAATCAACAACAGCCAATAAGACTGCAATCAGAATATTTTAAGTAAGCTTAGAACTAGTTTGATAAAAGTGGAAACATTTCAGAAGTCTGGACTAGTCATTGGATGAATTACAGGTAACTTGAACAACTGTGCTAGAAACTTTCTCATTTGTTGTTCTGATACACAGACCTAGATGAAGAAAAAATGCAGAATTCAATTCCTCAAGACCATGCCTCACTTGCGGATGCAGAAGGCAACAGGATTTCCAAACACAGGCTCCACAGATTCTCCTACTTAGATAGTCATCAACACAATGTAACACATATTCTGACACTTAACAATTATCACCAGAATATCAACATTCTATATGCCTCAGACATTAACAACATAAACTACCAAATCAGACCTGTTAATGATTTGAAAGTTTCTGCCATCAACATGCCAACATTGTTCTTCGGTATTGGAACACCAAAAAGAAGAGCTAATGTTGAAGCAAGGTCCACCTGAAACACCAGATTTATAAATATAAATAAATAACTAAATAAAAAAATAAGCTGATGATCGCATCAGTCTTATTAATGCAATTAAGGAAATCTGCAACTACTATCAAAGATATCTTTTCTTTAAAAAAATGAAAACCTCCTAAGCATTCAATAAAAACTATGGCATAAAATCGCTACTTATAAAATTACTTTTGACAATTCTAGTTCTACCAATCCTTTTATTTCGATTTCTATTTTGAAAAGCCAATATTGCATCGTGTTGTATTAACTTCCAAGCAAAACATGGGTGAAACACTAGCTATATATTAGTCACTTTCTGCTAACTTGGCTATTTCTTCTTAAAGCATACTAATCAGAATGGTTGTACTGCTGCCCTTATCCACCTAGCACAAATAATTGTCTCTTGCAGATAAACACGCAAATGGTAAGAAATGGCAAGTGATTCCAATTTCTACTAATGAAATAGTCCATTAAACATTCATCAACTGTAAAATTCATAGCCACATACCTGGTTGGCCTTATTAGGGGTGCCTGATGTACTTCCAAAATTTGTTGGACCAATAAAAAGTGCCAAAGAGTCAGTTTCCTCATATGATGATCCTCCGTGATTTCCATTTTCTGTCATTCCATGGTCACTTACTACCAACTGCAGATGGGTGCGTAATATAAATAAGACAAGGGATTACCATAGTCAGAATATTGCAATATGGTATTTGTTGAGTAATCAAATTATATCTTCAAAAACTAGAGGAGTATGCCACAGCACTTCCATCATTCAACAGGAATATTAGGTGATGCACTGTCACATTACCATAGACAGATGTAAAGAAAGCTAAAGAAGAAGAAAAAAATTCTACACCAGCATTCTACTGGTCCGGTTCCAGTCCTCTTTTAATTATCATAGGGTCGGGCAAGTTTTCAGCAAGTATAGGCCTGGACCTCCATACATAGGCCCAGCAACTTTTCCAATTCTATTAGAATTGATCCTAAGGGGCCCAGATTATTTCAAGTTGCGTCTGATAAGGCTCCTAAGCATATGGGAACAGTTGCTCCTTCTTCTTCTGCCAATGGTGCTTCACACAGTGGTATTTCTTCTCCGAGCTCTAGTGACTTGCGCCCCTCTTCGATGGTCGCTGCTTTAGGGCAACACCGACTAAAGTTGGTAGTGTTACTCCACGGCCTCCCGCCTCTGATGGACCAGCTCCGTCGCTCCCTCATCTTCTCCTGTGCTTAGTTGTGTTGAGGCTACTCTTCAAGCTCCTTCTTCTTCTGGGAAGATTGTTGCGCCTGCCCCAATTGATGTTAGTGTCGAACCAGTAATTCCAGTTAATATGCCGCCAAGGGTTCCATGCTCTTCCTTCCCACTACCTTGTTGGCGTTTCTGGTCATTCCTATAGCAACGGGGTGTTTATTTCAGGGGCTGGTGCCTCTCAAGGAAATTGTGAGATCCTTCCGGCACCTAAAGTTCCTATTGCTAGCAATGCTATGGTCTTGTATTCCTCAGGTAGGAACAAGGAAAGGGTAATATAGAAGACGCTTGTCCAATTTCGTCACGGATTGGAGGAGGGGATATGTCCTTCTGGATGGAGGATAAACTATTAAACATTTGGGAAGTTTTTAGGTGTTTCTTTAGAAGGGAAGGAAGATAGGGTGCTAGAACTGTTGAGGGAGATTGAGCAACAGTATTTTTATGATGGTGCGGGGAGGGAGTTGGGTCAAGGTGTTAAGCAAAATAATTTAGGGGATGTAGTGGTGTACAGGAGAAGGAGCCGGGTATGTGACATGGAGGAAGGGAGCTCGGCTAGGGGGGTGGGAAAAAGGGGGATATTGTTACTTATGGAAGTTAAGATTCTTTCATGGAATGTGAGGGGGATGAATGACCCAAACAAAAGGGCCATCATCAAAGTGGGAGTTAGAGAGTGGGGTGCCAACCTAGTTTGTTTTCAGGAGACTAAAATGGAAGTTTTGTCGGATGCAATTGTGAGGAGTGTCTGGGAGGCAGTTGGGTGAAATATGACTAGGTCCCATCAGCGGGAAGTGTCAGGGGTATTCTTCTTATGTGGGATGATAGAAGCTTGTAGGTAAAGGAGATTAAGAAGGGAGTTTTTTCTTTAGCAGCTCTTGTCAAAGATCGAGTGAGTGGGGTGGAGCGGGGATTTGGGGGAGTGTACGGATCGGTAGAAGAAGGGTCCAAGGAGTCTTTCTGGGAGGAACTGGCCAATGTTACGGGGGAATGGGACATTCCATGGGTTCTAGGGGGAGGCTTTAACACTATTAGATTCCCGAAGGAGATATTAGGGTGTAGTCTGATTTCGAGGGCCATGGAGGAGTTTTCTGACTTCATCAATGATCACTTTCTCATTGATCTTCCTCTGTCAGGAGAAAGGTTTACTTGGACCAGGGCGGAGGATTCCAACTCAAGGTCTAGACTTGATATATTTCTAATATCGCCCTCTTGGGATGAGCTGGTGCCGAATGTGCTGCAGATTCCTTTACCTAGGCTGACTTCGGATCATTTGCCTATCTTGCTAGATGGATGCAGAGGGAGGGGGTGCGTGCTCTTTTCCGATTCGAGAACATGTGGTTGAAAGTACCAAGTTTTGGTGTCTTTACAAAGTGAAAGAATGGTGGACAAGCTACGGGGTATAGGGTCACCTTCATTCCGTCTTTCAAAGAAACTTAAATTCTCAAGGGAGATATTATTAGGTGGAATAAGGAGGGTTTTGGGAGGGTAGAGGTTAAAATGAGGGAGATTATGCATGAATTGGGGGAATTAGAGAGGGGAAGGGGTGAGGGAGCTAGATGAATCTAGGAAAGCGAGAGTGGGGGAGGTTAAAAGGGAAATAGTCGAGTTAGCAATAGCTCAGGAGAATAGTTGGCGGCAAAAATCGAGGGCGCTCTGGATAAAGGAGGGGGATTTCGAATACCAAGTTTTTCCACAGGGTTGCGGTCGCAAATCGAGGAAGAAACTTCATAGAGTCCTTAGTTGTGGATGGGGTGAGGTTGAGGGAGAGGAGGAGGTAAAAGGGGCGATAGTGGGGTTTTATGAGAACTTATACAAAGAGGAAGTTAGTTGGAGGCCTAATTTGGGGGGAATAGAGTTCAATCACATAGGGGAGAGAGACACTGAGTGGCTAGAAAGGGTTTTCGAGGAGGAGGTGCACGAGGCTGTGTTGAGTTGTGCTGGTGATAAGGCCTCCGGGCCTGATAGGTTCCCCTTGGCCTTTTTCCAGCTCTGTTGGGACACCATTAAGGGGGAGTCGATGGAAGCCATTGAATACTTCCACGTGAATGGTGTTTTCGAGAGAAGTATCAATGCTTCTTTTATTACTATTGTGCCTAAGAAATAAGATGCATCTTGTATTAGAGACTACAGGCCTATTAGTCTCGTGGGGAGCATTTACAAGATTATTTCTAAAGTGCTCTCCAATAGACTCGAGAAGGTTCTTGACGTGTCTGTTTCTCCCTCCCAGAATGTGTTTGTGGAAGGAAGGCAGATCCTGGACACTGCTTTGGTGGCAAATGAACTTGTAGACTCCAGAAGGAAAAATAGAGAACCCCACTTACTGTGCAAGTTGGACCTTGAGAAGGCTTTCGACCATGTCAATTGGGAGTTCCTGGATTTTATTATGATGCGGATGGGGTTTGGGGTAAGATGGAGGGGATGGATCAAGTTCTGCATTTCCTCAGTCAGATTCTCTGTCCTGGTTAATGGTAGCTCGTGTGGTTTCTTTGGCAGCTTCAGCGGTCTCAGGCAAGGTGAACCCCTATCCCCTACTATGCTATTCATTCTAGTGATGGATGCTCGGAGTAAAATGATGGATCGTGCGAAGGGCGGAGGCTTCTTGAGAGGATTCTCAGCTCCGATCGGGGTGCTCAGTGCTCGAAGAGTCTCTCATTTGCTTTTTGCGGATGATACCTTGGTTTTCTGTGATGCCGATAAGGATCAGTTGACCTACCTGAAGCAGGTCCTGCAGTGGTTTCAGATAGTATCAGGACTCAAAATCAATCTCGGCAAATGTGAGATTTTCTCGGTGGGTGAGGTTGCTAACATTGATGCTTTGTCTCATGTTCTCAGATGTAAGGTGGCTTCTCTTCCCACTACTTACCTGGGTCTCCCATTGGGCGCTTCGCATAAGGATACTACGGTTTGGAATCCAGTGATTGAAAGGGTTGAAAAAAGATTAGCAAGCTAGCAGAAACGGTACTTGTGAAAAGACGGTAAGGAAGTTCTTATCAAAAGCATTTTATCGAATATGCCCACCTATTACTTGTCCATGTTGCAAGCTCATGTGAGCATCACAGATAAACTGGAACGGCTTCAAAGGAATTTTCTTTGGGATGCGGTGGATGGAACTAGAAAGTTTCATCTAGTAAATTGGCAGATAGTCACTTCCCCAAAGAAGTGGAGTGGACTTGGAGTAAAAGATCTTAGGGTATTCAACAAAGCTTTGTTGGGAAAGTGGTTGTGGAGATTCGGGGTAGAAGAGCATGCTCTATGGAGGGAGGTCATAATAGAAAAGTACGATTCCACGGGAGGGGGTTGGAGGACCAAGGCAATCACAGCACCTTTCGGGTGTGGCATGTGGAGGAACATCATGAAGAATTGGGAAGCCTTTAATGGCAACATCTCTTACAAGGTGGGAGATGGAAGGAGAATCAGCTTTTGGAATCACAACACGGGTGGTGTGGAGAGGATACTCTGAGGGTCTCTTTCCCTACGTCTTCAGAATTTTAAGCCAGAAGGAATTGATGGTCCAACAGATTCGCAAGGAGCATGAAGGGGGTAGTATGGGACCTCTCATTTAGAAGGAACATGCAAGATTGGGAGATTGCGGAGCTCCAAGATTTGTTGGCATTGCTATATGGGCAAGCCATCTTGTGATTCTTGGAGATGGGGGTTGCGTGGCGATGGTTTGTTCACCGTAAAGTCCTTTTACCAGAGTATGTTGGTGAGAGAGGAGACCACTTTTCCATACTCCTCGATTTGGCGCCCACCCACGAAGTTGTGCTTTTTTGAATGGCTGGCGACGGGGGGAGTGATCTTGACTGCTGAAAATCTGCTAAAGAGAAGAATTACAATTGTTAGTTGGTGCTACATGTGTAAAAGCTCAGGGGAAGAAGTTGATCATCTTTTGTAGCATTGCCTGTGTCCTCGGGTTTGTGGAGGGAAATCCTGAATCTTTTTGGTATTCAATGGGTGATGCCAAGCACTGTAAAGGAAATGTTATATAGCTGGGCCAGTTTCCGTAGAAGAAGAAAGCAAAAGGCGTGGAAGTTTGCCACGTTAGCTCTCATGTGGATAGTTTGGGGGGGGGGGGCTATGATGCCTTTGAGGGGATTGAGTCTTCTTTTTCACATCTTAAGAATAGTCTTTTATCTTTGATCGCTTTTTTGTGCACTCATATAGCCCCTTCTTGTGTAGAAGATTGCGCGACTTTTGTAGAGAATCATGTTTTGATGTAAATTCTCTACTTTTTGATATACTTCTTGTACATGAGAGTTTTTTTCTCCCTTTTGATTAATACAATTTACCCTATCAAAAGAAAAGAATGGTAAACTGGTTTTCCTCTATTTAGCAACTACACATGGAGCTTGTCTGCCTTGGTCCTGTTTCAGTGCTAAACGCTATAGAACCTTTTTCTGCAAATACATTGGCTGTGGGGCCAATAAAAATCCAAATCGTGTTTGGATCCACAGGTATGTCAAGTGTGCGCCGACTTATTGGATTAAACTGTAGTAACATTTTACCAAAGAAGCAAATAAGTCTAAATCACCCCCTTTGATCCCTTTTAGCAAAAAAGTCCTCATTGCCCTGTGGTTTAAGAGAAAAGATTGTAGTTCTTAGCATGGAAAGCTGGAACAGTAAGTGTTAGGATAGGAATCTTAGTGTTGGAACAATAGTTCTGTTAAATTTGTAAGTAAGATAGAGTCCCTCATTGGACAAGTATCATATGTCTATTGTATTTGAGATCTACTTTTCTCCCATTTAACCACATGGTATCAGAGCCTCTATGATCATGATGGAGAGTAAAAAAGCTTATGTCTGGCCTGATGCTTTCTTTGGGAAATAAGTGGTCCAATGAAAGACACTTATTTCTGGTGATCATTTTGCAGCACCATATTTATTTCAGGTGATTTCTTTGGTGGCACTACGTTTCACTGTGTTTCTTTCCTTTTCGATGACATTCTGACTGCACTGCACCTCTTTCCACCATTCCGGTGATTACGCATCTCTTTCTAGTGACACCCCTTTTTCCAAAACTATTGCATCTCTAGCAACATTTCCAGCAAGATTCCACAGTTATAATTTTTCCACCAATTACTGCAGCGACTTCTTGGTCATATAATTTTTTGTGCCTACATTTTTTGTGCACATTACATGTATATATTTTATTTTTTCCTCATTGCACTTTTCTGTACTAAATCTCACACTTTAACTACGCTTTGCACGTAAAGTCCTAGCAAACTTTGGACCGTTTTGCATATGACAACAGTGATGTAGGTTTTACATTTCTCTTTCAATGATCCAAGATACAGTTATGAGTTGTCACATTGGGGAAAATCCAAAGGAAATATAAAAACATGATGCCTGATGGCTCTACAATAATTGTATCATGACGAAGGCCTGATGCATTTTAAACAGTTGGTCTCTACCGTATTGATAATCGCACACATTCTTATGCTGTAAGCTTCAGAATTAGTTAATTACTGAAAAGGGGAGAAGGAAAAGAAAAAGCCAAGTACTCGCATGTCAAAGTTAAAAGCAACAGTAGTTGATCACTTATTACTATTTCATATCTATAACAGGGAAATGCTCCTACATCCGGAATATAGCAGATAACTGTTAGCTTGTTAAGTAATCTACACAACTCTTGGAGACAAGGAAGAAGCACGAACCAAGAGTGTACGTTCTTGATTATTATCATTGGTTGGTAAAGAATTTATATCAATCGTCTTGATCACTTCATCCATCTCTCCAAGTTTGGGGGCCATCAGCCCACTGTAATAAACACCCAAATTATATGTTAATGAATTATCATCTTTTTTCTTCAAAAACTCAATCCAAAAGTAACATGGCAACACCTATTGCGTCCACCAAGATGTCCAACATGATCCAAGCCAAGATAATGAAGAATCTGAAATAGTGCAAGCTTATGTTAAATCAAGTAGTGGCAAACAAAAAAATAATTCCACAGAAAGAATCAGATGAACCATTAGCAACATGTTCATGGATCTCACATGATGCCCCATTTAGAATATAACTGACCAACGCAAGCCACATTCAGAAGGGAAATGATTTAGCCATTTTGGTAGGAGGGTTTACTTTCAGCTATTTTGAAAGGAAAATTCCAAACACAATATGCAAGATAGACTCTCTGTAAAATTATAAAAGGATCTTGTACTAGAAAAGCTAGGTGTATCTGCTAGTTCAATAATGGTTTCCACGCATGTAGGAAATAATTATTCTCAAAAAAGGAAGATGCTCAGTACATATACTAGTGTTAGTTGGAATTTGAAACATCAATCAGGCACAAGCATAGCAAGTTCAACGAAGTGAGCTCCAGTCACTTATTTCTATCTAACTTTCTATGTCAAGGAAAACCCTAGGGGAGAGAAGCACTCTTCCTCTACTTACGGCAACTGATCTTGATCTCTCCTTCCAATGCTAACCAAAACTTAGATTGCCCCAGTTTATGGATGGAACAACTTTTCATACCGGACCGCTAGCTAAGATAAAACTTGATTTGCTTGGAATAGGCATTTTCCAGATCACACATCAAAGTATATGAACTTTGTTAAATTACAAACATCAATAACGATGAGATGACGATGAAACCTAGACAAATGTAAACAATAACGTGATGATGATGATTTCTTAGGCTGAGTTGGGATTAAAGACAATAATTACTGCTATATCGTTAGACAGAAAGATAGCAGTTGCTTCTTTTCTTCTGGTTGCTGTCACTGGGTATGCTTCTTCTTTAACTATATTATTTTGAGCAAATACTGTTCTCTTTGTTTTCTCTCAGTGGATTTTACATGCGTGAGATTATATGACATATTCAGTATAAGGACTAAGCAGTGTTGTCAAAGGCGCGCTTAAGCCGTGAAGCGAGGTGCAAAACATGTTTATCGCTCACCTCGCTTAGCGGGTACTTCAGCGTCGCCATCAAGGCTCTAAGGCATACTTTTCCTTTCTAATAAGTGTAATCCTGAAGATGCGACACTAAACAATTGATATTTTACTTTGTCGTAATTTTTTTCAATTCTTTGTCCATATATTTATTATTCATACATATAACTATTAGTCTTGGACTACAATACATATTTGTACTTTTTCTCCATTTGCGCCTTTCTTCGTTGAAGCTCACGCTTCATTTGCGCTTTGTGCTTAAAATCCCAATGCATCTTAGAGCTTTTTGCGCTTTTCGCCTTTGATAACACTGGGACTAAGCCCATATATACTAGATATTTGCTTGCCATTTTTTCTTGAAGACTGTGATGAAGTGTTGCTCATTGCGGCCTAGGAGCCTTGTAGCACCGTATTTCCCAAAATTGAGAGACCTCCTATTCAGCCAAAGCAAAACTCAAAAGTCAGGATTGAGCTACATACACCAAAGCCTGATACTTAAGTATCTATACATGCAACGTTTAACCGGTTCTAGAAAATGTCTTAACAAATAAAGGGACGAATAGAAGGGACATCTAGATTACCAGAAGACTCCAGTCAGTGCGACCAAGTTCATCAACCAAGTGTCGAGATACATTTTGATCTACTTGGACAGTGTCTTTAACCTGCAGGATGAATTTCATAAGCAGCTAAACAACTTCAACTTTTCAGCACCACGTACAAGCAGATTTAAATCTTACACCTTAAGCAGCATTCCGATCTTAACCTAGTTATAGATTACACCCTTCACCTCCAAGATATCTGATCCAACAAATAACTGAAAGAATGGTATTTCACTAGCATGGCTAAAGACACTTTCTATGTTTTCGCAAATCAAGTAAATTAAAGAGAATAATTGACGAAATGATACTCAAAAAACACATAAAACTGGAAAGGGAACTAACTTAATGGATGACAATGTGACAGTACAAACTACACGAGCAAAGGGGAGAAAATAGATATACCACCACATGAGCAAAAGGAGAGATATAAGTGTTATTGAATCAGAATGCTTCAACTTCCTGGTATTAAAGCAGACTTACAAAGAAACTGCTAACGCCATCATGCCTCCAAAACATTCCAGGAAACAACTTAAGCCATGTGTCATCACCATGCATCACGCTTTTCCAACCAACTTTTAGGAATTGCACTGTAACAGGAAGAGAAAACATGGATCATGTTAAGGATCTAATCTGGAAACCGCTTAATCAATTAATAAACTATAACTTAACAAGGGTTTTCTACTTTATCAAATGGAATCTTAAAAAGGATTTTCTGACTAACCAATTATGTTGTCATCCAACAGAGCTTGTGTGTTGAAATTGAAAGCAACATCCAAAAATCCCCCAACTGCACCAGAAACCATGGCCTGCAAACACACAGCTATTGAGAAGCCTACTTTTCCAAACAGAAAGTTTCTCCAAAGTCCTTTTGGTTACCTTCAAGCGAGGCATTGTGACAGTGGGAGGTGCAGCCTTCGCATGATAACCAATCGCCCTTCCCTTACTCAATAATGATTGAGTATATGGCATAGCTTCCTTGAAAGCCTTCTGCGGAGGTTGACCATCTTTCCCAAGCACGAATTCGGCTGGAAGACCATCAATGACCTAAAAAATAGATTTTATCAGCAAAAAATATAAGCTTTATTCCTAAAAAGAAAGCATGGCAACATCCAGAAGGTGCCACCTATATTTCAAATGTAAGTAAAACACTTTCAGGCAAGACTAAACTTACAAAAACCACTCACCATGAGGATCAAGCGGTCAAATAAAGGAGGCACCAAAGACAATTCCTGCAGTTTTACCAAATTCACGACCATAACTGTTAAGGGCAACAAAACAATGGCATCAAATGTACACCAGAAAACAACATAACATGCTATTGGAACATACATTCCTGTAAAACCTCAAAAGCTTCAAACTTTCAAGAAAACAAATTCTGTAACATGCCAAATGGTATGCATAATACACAATAATATCAGTTATATATAATACTACTTCAGATAAATGGGATAACACAATATAAATAAAATTCTTTTAACTAAAAAAATAATCTTCTTAATCCAGAAAATACCACCCCCCCCCTTCCAAAAAAGAAACCAACCTGGTACATATATTTGAGCTGACTTTCTGATAAATTGGTAGTATTCTGAAACTCAGCTGAATCTGCTCCAGGTGGATAAAAACTCTCTACTCCACTGGGAAAAAAAGTCTTTATTAAATTAAAACAATACAAGAAATTAAAAAAAAACAATAAACAATATCCTAATTCTTGGGTTCTCTAAAATGCAAATGAAAATCCCAACCTCTTATAAGAAGAAGAAAATGTCAATACAAAATTACATTCTTGAATTTTCTAAAATGAAACTAAAGAATCTATTTTTTTTCTTTATATAAATTATAAAATGTGAAGGGAATTAATTGTTGAGTACCTGAATCCAGAGAGTGCTGGTTTTACAGGGAAGAAACCAAGAACAAAAAGAGCGAGGCCAATTACTTGGATTAAAACTGCTAATACTGTAATTACTGTTAGCTTTTTACATGTTAATGAAGATGAATCCATTTTTCTCCTTCTTCTGCTTCACTGTGTGTGTGTGTGTGTTTTCTTCAAGATCCTGAACTCTCTCTACTGTTGGGTCACATAACTGAGCTACCCGTTTATGTTCTTTGTTTTTTTTCCTTTTTACGTGTCAATGGTTCGGTTTTATGGGTTATTTCTATTACGTATAACCAATTAGACTTTTCGAAACCGCAAGTTTGTATTTTTGATATTTTCTTAAATGTGATAAAAAAGTTATTAATATTAGTAGAATACAATAACATATATATTTTTATAAAATTGAGTAAAACTATTTTGATTTTTTTATTGTTTAAAGTATAATAAATTAAGAACACACGAAAAATTGCGAGAATATAGACCTAACCACTATTCAGCAACACAAAAGAAATTAAACAAAAATAAAAAAATATAAATCACACAAGTGAAAAGATATTAATAAAAACGGAACTTAATAATATAGTCTATAGAAAATTAAATATTCAAAAAGATATATCTAAATCATACGAAAGGGAACATACATATTTAATACATTGTAGTTTGTTGCTCATTATCGCTAGAATACTTTGTGCGAATATGCTGGAAATAATTTAGTTTCAGTAGGAGTAACATAATGGGTTTGAAATAAGGATTTTGAGTTTAGTTACTCGTTGGCTTGTAACCGTTTTCATAAGGAATTTTTCATTTCTATACACTATTTAAAACTTTATTACGAAAAATGTTTATGTTTTGATATTTACCCGGTATAAACAAGTCTTGTTTATATAATATATACAATCCACCTTAAAAGGCTCCCAAATCTATTATTTGTACCTTTAATCGAAGGATTTAGTTATACTTTTTTCCTTTTTCTTTTTCCTCTTTCTCTTTCCTTTTTTTCTTCAGCCTTAATATACGGTAAATTCAACAGAAATCCATATTCTTTTTTAAATCTGTCATTATTACTTTGTAATTCCTTTTTGCGTATATGATCATTTTCTAATTTCCTGACCATACCAATTCTTTTTCTTTTCTTTTTTTATGAGGTGGAACAAGTCTGGTACATAGCTAATATATTGGGGAATAAACAGTGTGTCTTGTTATTAGTTTCAGATACTAATGTAACGTGAGAGTAGAGGGGAGAGAGGAAGAAAAATTGTTAATTGCAGGTGTAAACAATAAATCGTGTCGATAAAATAAAATCAAGACCGAAAATATCGCAACAATCGTAGTATTTGATTTCAAGTATTTGAGTGTACAATCTCTATGAATCCTCTGATTCTTCTTTTCAATAGTAAATAAATTCAAGGGTCTTTGATCTTGATCTTGAATCTATATTTGTGGTTATGAACGATGATCTTGAATTCAACTAGCACGAACTTTGATTTGAACTCGTACTCCTTGAATCTTGACTTGTTCTTCGTTCTTGAGCTTGAACTTGCTTTGTTCTTTGTTCTTGAGCTTGGACTTGATTTGTTCTTCGTTCTTGAACTTGAACTTGGTTGCTTGAAGCTTGTGGAGAAATTTGCGGTGTTTGATCCACGAGCTCTCTCTTGCTTCTTGTTATAACTTCTGATGATTTTTCTGGGTTATGAAGACCCCTATTTATAGTTGTAGAAGGGAGGAGTTATGATAAGAACAAACTCTTTCCGACCAATCAAATTGAAGTGTGACATGACCGCATTTGATTGGCCAGAACATGTCACTTGCACACGTGGCGCGATTTCATTGGCCTTTTAATGTGACTTGGCATGCCTTGTCATTTTGACACGTGGCATGGTCATATTGGCTCTTCCATTTGACGTGGCGTATCACGTCATTTGACACGTGGCACCAAATTGGGCCTCTAGGAAAATGACATTTTGGGCCTAATGAAGTGGGCTCATCATTTGCAGCCCAAATAAATGGGCTAGCCCAGTGGATTAAGACTTATTTATTTAATCCATATATATTGGACTTATATAATTAATTCAATTATATTAGCCCATAATATTTGTTTGGACCAATATATCTTGAATTTATAATATAATCCAAATTATTTTATGAATTTAATTTTAATAAATTTTATATGCCTACAAATGCCCCTACTTCAAGACGTGTCCAACTCCAAAAAGGCAAGGCTTGACGTATGAACATAATATTTATTTTGTAATGAATGTTCCCGGAAACTTATTCAAGTGATATATTTGCATTTCGCAATATGTATGAAATACACAGACTAATATAAGCAGTTAAATCAAGCTCTTTCACATGGTTTGGAATTTTATCTAATATTAGCATCATATACTAAACATCCTAAATCATGTTCACATGACAAATTAGCACGAAAATCCACGTAAAAGTCTATATGTCCCTATATGACTAGGAAACAGTGAGCTCCTTAATCTTGAGCTTTGTGGAAATTTTGATTCCCACGTTGAAAATTATAAGTAGTATTAGAATGGGAGTCAGCCACTAAAATCTCGTGCGTTAGCAACTCCAGTTCTCTTTGACAACTGATTTCGGTGATCCCACATCGAAACACAGATTTTTGACAGCCACTGTTCTTACCTATATATAGCGCCAATATTCTTCAATTGAAAGCATCAATTCTCATTATTTGCAAGCCATTTGAGTCTTGTTTTGTGGACTCGGAAGCATTGACACGAAGGTAATTTTTTCTTATTTTCTCGTGCTTTCTTTATTCTATTGTCCATTTTTGTAACAAGAAGGATTTGATCTTGTTTAACAAGATGATCCATGCATGATGAAGATAATTTTAGGGCGTGAAGGGATGAGTACTCATCTTTGCCCGAATATCGGAGAGATTATTCTCAATGTGGCTTGACTACCGGAGAGATTACTCTCAAAATAATCCGATTACCGGAGAGATTACTCTCAATATAGCCCGACTACCGGAGAGATTACTCTCAATGTTGCCTGACTACTAGAGAGATTACTCTTAATGTGTCCCGAGTGCTGGAGAGATTACTCTCAATATGGCCCGACTACCGGAGAGATTATTATCAATGTGGCCTGATTACTGGAGAGATTACTCTCAATATGCCCCGACTACC
Source organism: Nicotiana knightiana (assembly GCA_005239525.1). NCBI lineage: Eukaryota > Viridiplantae > Streptophyta > Magnoliopsida > Solanales > Solanaceae > Nicotiana > Nicotiana knightiana. The sequence continues at coordinate 25,947 of ML373854.1, read as the reverse complement.
AGAGAGATTACTCTCAATGCGGCCCGACTACCGAAGAGATTACTCTCAATGTGACCCGATTACCGGAGAGATTACTCTCAATGTGGCCCAACTATCAGAGATATTACTCGCGATGCGGCCCGACTATCGGAGGCCATTTCATCCATTCAGACCTTTGTGTTCATTATAATATTCTTGATTTGGATTTTGATGACATTTTTTTTTTGCAGCCCGAAGAGATGGTGAATTTCAGAGACTATATCTCACCTTCCTCCAAACTCAGATATCTCATAATCGAGACCGAAGATGGCATAAAACAAACTAAGCTTTTGGTTTACACCCCACAAGTTGGCCGGTATGCAGCCTTATGGCCTTCTTTGAGGAACTCCTTTTATGTAGAAAACTGGACCTTGGAGCACAAGTCAACTACTAATCCATTGTCTAAGATGTGGTCTCTCCAAGCGCCAATCCATCGCCACGTGAATATTGCTAGCACCTTTCCGAACTTAGGACGTCGTATAATTCAAGGCGAAGTACGTTGGGGAAACATAACAATAATCGAGGGTGAGTATCTTCATATTCCAGGATATTGGGAATGGGCTGAAGACGTACTTGGTGGAAGCCAACAAACCCTGAGTACAACAAAGATTTATGATGCTGTTTATGCCTCACTTTTCACTTATGATCGAAACTCGAACATTTTACAAGCATTTTGTGAGGCTTGGTTCCCCAAGACGAACATGCTTCTTACATCAGCTGGAGAACTATCTATTTCTATTTGGGACTTTCATATCCTTAGAGGTCTGCCCATTGTGGGTTCTCCGTATGAAGAAGTGGTACCTGAGACAAGAGAACTTATTGGTTTGGACAAAAAACAGATAAGATTTATCCCTCGATCTTGCGAGTATTTATTTGCTGCCTTTCATCATCTTAAGGAAGGTACGGGTGCTAACCAAAAGGTCTCCTTCAGTAAGCGGACAAATTTTTGGTATAACAAAACTTTAATATATAAACCTGCCCCACTGCGAAAGGAAAAGAAATCTGCATGCCTAAAGTCGACACATAATCGTATCAGAGTTATTCCCGAGACAACGAGGTGGTCGAGTGATCAAGAAGTTATATTCTCCAAGCTTAGGGTGAGGGCTTACAAGAAAGATGAGACTTATGTAGCAACATTCTTATCAATTTGGCTATGTGCCTTTATGTTTCCCAAGGCGGAAAACTTCATTTGTCCCGAGACTTTTAAGATGGCAAGCATGATGGCAGGCGGGCGAAAGATTAGCCTTGCGGTCCCAATTTTGGCGAGTATTTATCATGGTTTGAATAAGATTTCGTGTTCTTCTCAACTTGATCAGGTCAAAGTTTGTTTTCCCATTCATTATGTTTACGGCTGGCTTGCACATTACCTCAAAACCCATTATCCACTTGCTAAGGGTCCGTTTGTCCCTTTGATTGTGGCATACTCAGGAGAGGGAGCTGCGAGGTACTTTGACGAGAAGGATACGAGAAAACGCATCCACACTGGGAGGATATAGTTTGGACACCAACAATGTTAAGCAATTCTCGTCCTTATTATTATGTGGATAACGATGCCCCTCAAGAGTTGGAGTCAAATTACTTCATGAGCTTACGTTTTAGTTACCTCCCTTTGAGGTATGGTAACTCATTCATCATCGAGCCATATAGCCCGCATCGGTTTGGTCGTCAATTTGGGTTTTACCAGAACGTACCCGATTTTTTGGAGAATGATATCCGTAACGCATCTCTAGATGAAGGACTCAGATTTTGGAGGATTTGCACACTGTATCAGTCTATGTCACGTGCAGTTTTCCCCCAACAGGGGATCCTGTGGAGAAGCCTTTCTCCACCAATTATATGTCTTGGTGGGAGAAAGCGCATGGGAAGTTTATCGAGAATAATTTACAAGCTTTGGTAGACAATGTTGGGCTAAAGTCTACTACTTCTTTAGGAGGTGAAGATCAAGGTGTTGGAAGGTCGCTCCCAAAATTTAAAGAGCCACGTACTCCAAACCCAAAAGTAGCTACACAACATAAGAAAAGGAATATAAAATCCTCAAAGGCGTCTTTGAAAGAGGTGGTGTGCACTTCAACGGATTTAGAGAAGCACCCTTCAGTTGTTCCATTTAGCACGCAAGTTCCTCAAGATGCAAGCCAGAGTACCAATGAAGATCAAAACTGGAAAAGGAAACGGCCTAACCCAATAGAGATCATAGAGGTTCCAAGTATTGATAGTCCCTCAAGAACGCCTACAGCTTGTAACAAGGAGGTAAAAATACAATCACCTTGCCCTTTTTTTTTTAACCAAACGAATGGCTCTACCAAAAAATATTAAATTTCTTTGCCTTTCCCTTATGCAGTTAAATGCCATTGGGCATCCGGTGGTATCCCCACATGATAAGCCGCAAGTGAGTAACGAATCTATTTGAGGGCCTACATCTAAAGTGAAGTCATCTTCAAAGGCGTCATCTCTTCCCATGACAGAGCCCTAAACCAACCAACTCTGAACGAGATAATTCGCGTCCCACCGATGACAAATATAGCAGTATCTATTTTCGAAGGAAAGAGCATTGTCTTTAATCGCAAAAAGGAATTCGTCTTGGGACTTTGGGAGGATATTTGCAACAGACTCTCCAAAACTCATACAGAACTGTTCTCATCTTATAGGGAGCAAATCGCTGAGATTTTAGAGGATATGAAGAAGACGAATATTTTGGATCTTTCTCCATTAGAGAGTTTACTGGATTCTCCTTTTGAGCTTTCCGCGTCATATGACCAAGAGCGATCCAATATGGCTGATAAGACTAGTGAAGATGAGAAACTAGAGCTGATTTCTAAAGCTAAAGAGCGCCTCGAGTCATTCAAACTTGAAGCAAGTGAGAAAGTCAAGAAAGTTTCCTCTAGTGACAAGAAACTGAAGAGAGTCATGAAGAACTTGTAGACATTACAACAAGAGAGGGAGAACCTCGAAGGTGTTATAGAAGCGACTCAAAAGGAGGTTGAAGAGATTCAGACAAAAGTTTTAGCTGCCAAGATTGAGGTCTCTTTATATGACAACGTAAATTTGCTGGCTGATGAAGATTCGACCAATTTGGAGGAGATGAAGAAGAACCTAGAGACTAGCTGTCAAGAATTGATCAACTACAATTTTTGTTTAGATTAGGCTATTAGCATTATCTCCCCTTTTATATTCATGTTAGATTGACCTAGTGGATATTTATTTCATCTTAAATAAGATTTCTTCTCTTTTGCTTTACATTGCCCGACATTTATCTTGGTCACATAATTTTCAGCTTTTCGTACTCATAACGGAAGATTCATATTTCATCGTAGGATAGTCCAAATAATGAACCGTTTGATTTCTCAGAAATTAGACTTAATTATTTAAAACATATCCAAAACTTAGAATCAAAAACCTTCAGAATCTACCCAGATAATATTTTGAAACCAACTTTAGATTTCACCACGTTGAAAATTTCAGATTTGTGCAGTCTTGTTAAAAAAAAATCATATCTTGGTGTAGAAAAGTCAAAATCATGGACCGTTTGATTTTTTAAAACCTTAACTTGAACATGTATGACATAAACAAAATTCAAGATCTAATTCCTTAAGGATAGAATCAGATAATGGTTCGAAATCAATATTAAATTCTGATGAGGAGACGATTTCAGATTTGTACAACTTCACCAAAACTTTTGTATCTTGCCGTAGGAACGTCGAAATCACGAACAGTTTGATCTATTGAAAACTTAACTTCCAAATACATAACATATCCAAAATGCAAAACTTAATGACTTAAGGATAGTTTCAGATAATATTTTGAAGTTAATACTAAATCCTGCCACGGTGACGGTTTCAGAGTTGCACGACTTCACCAAAACTTTTGTATCTTGCCGTAGGAACGTCGAAATCACTAATCGTTTGATCTATTGAATACTTAACTTTCAAATACATAACATATCCAAAATTCAAAATTTAATGCCTTAAGGATAGTTTCAGATAATATTTTGAAGTCAATACTAAATCCTGCCACGGTGACGGTTTCAGAGTTGCACGACTTCACCAAAACTTTTGTATCTTGGTGTGGGAGCCTTGAGATTGTAAGACCTTTCTAATTGTCAAAAATTGAGATTCAAGAGATTCTTTCTCACCAAATATCTTGGGTCCAGATCTCTCTGAATTTTAAAATTCATGAAGGTAGACCATAATAACTTGAAGGTGTGGCAAACGTGAAGGCATAACGGATTCCCAAACTTCAATGTAAATGCTTGGCATCCCCTTTAAAAGATATTAATCATTTCATTTCAGACAGCAATTTAGTATAGCGGCTTGCCCCCTTTAAATCAAATGGGATCCAATGTTTAAAAGAAGCATGGCGTCCCAGCTCGATTTTCAAATACTGATTGAATGAATTACATTTCATCGTACTTCATTCAGACAACGATTGGGGGATTATGTATCTTTTGAACTTATGCGACTGAACTCAGAATGAAACTCTAAGCTACCTATGTACCTCGGTGAAGAGGATCAAGTCATACTGTAGTTATGAATAGGTAGATTTTTTTTATTTTTTATTTTTTATTTTATATGTCCTAAATTTTGCCTAGGCCGCCTCTTTCGAGGTTTTCAACCTAGCGGATATTTTTTTTATGTCCTAACTTTTGCCTAGGCCGCCTCTTTCGAGGTTTTCAACCTAGTAGACTTTTTTTTTATGTCCTAACTTTTGCCTAGGCCGCCTCTTTCGAGGTTTTCAACCTAGTAGACTTTTTTTTTATGTCCTAACTTTTGCCTAGGCCGCCTCTTTCGAGGTTTTCAACCTAGCAGACTTTTTTTTTTTGGGTCGTACACAGTTTAGACTCATGCGGGCCAGGAGTAACATGCAGTTTACGCTCATGCGTTAAGGAGCGTTGCAACTTCAAGGATAATACTTCTTCAAAAACTTGCCATTGATACGGACGATTCTCATGCCATCCGCATCAACCAGCTTGTAAGCCCCACTTGAATAAGCTTCTTGCACGACATATGGCCCATCCCATTTTGAAGTGGACTTCCCTACAGGTTTATGAGAAGTGATAATGGGTCTTCTTATGGCCAGGACCTAATCTCCTACTTANCATCAGTGATCCCTTCTTGAATAGCCAGTTGTAATGAAGGTATTTGACGCTCAAGTGGCAAGACGGCTTCGACTCCATAAATGAGTGAATACGGAGTTGCTTGTGTTGGCGTGCGGTAAGTCGTCTTATATGCCCATAGAGCTTCTTCCATACGGTCATTCCAATCTCGTTTGGATTTGGAGACGACTTTCTTCAGCAGGTTGCATAAAGTTTTGTTGAATGCCTCAGCTAGGCCATTAGCGACAGCATTGTACATCGAAGAGTTACGTTGCTTGAAGCCAAAGAGATCACAAATCTTGTTCATCAACCTATTGTCGAATGGCTTTCCATTATCCATTATTATGTAACGAGGAATACCAAATCGATAGATTATGTTTACTCGGATGAAACTTGCAACATTTTCCTTCTTTACCTCCTTAAGAGCAACAACTTTTGCCCATTTTGTGAAGTAGTCAGTTGCAGCCAAGATGTATAAGTGGCCACCAGAAGACTTCGTCAGTGGTCCCACAACATCCAATCCCCAAGCGTCAAACTGCCAGGATGCAACAGTCGAGTGCAACACTTCAGGAGGTTGATGAATAAAATTCGCATGGAATTGACAAGCCTTGCATCTTCGAGTGTAGTCCAAGCAATCTTTTACCATCGTTTGCCAATAATATCCCATCCTTTTTATATGGAAATGGAGCTTTGGTCCAAACTGGTGCGACCCACATACCCCAAAATGTGCCTCTTGCAAAGCTTGGAGTGCTTCTTCTTCCCCTAATAATCGGAAGAGTATTCCCTCGAATGACCTTCTATATAAAGTGTCTTTGTAGTAAAGGAAGCGAGGTGCACGACGACAGATTTCAGTCCTTCTCCTTGGATTTTCTGGAAGTATTTCATAGCACAAGTAGTCGATAATGGGTTGTCTCCATTCTTCTTTCTCAACTTCATAAACAGCGACAAGATGCTGGAGTTTATTTTCTTCACCTTCAACCTCATTTAGTGGCAGTACTACCCATTTTTGGCAAACAGTAACTTGTGCTTGATCAGGCAGGGTTTACGATGAAGCTAAGGCAGTTAAAGCATTAGTCTTATTATTTTTTTTCCTTGGCACATGCTGAATAGTCACATCATCGGGCCACCCCATTAACTTTTTAGCGTAATCATGATATGGGCGTAGTTCAGGCTTCTTAACCTCGTAACTACCCAAAAGTTGATTGAACACTAACTGGGAGTCACCGAAGACTTGCAAATGCAATTGCTTCATATCAACGACCATTTCAAGCCCAAGTATTAATGCTTGATACTCAGCAACATTGTTGGAACAGAGTTGTGTCAAGGTGAAGGAGTAAGGCAAGACTTCACCTTGAGGAGTGACAAATACTACGCCAGCACCAGCTCCCCCGCGATGCGCAGCACCATCAAAGTACATATTCCATGGAGGTTGAACTTCAACGACCATTACGTCCTCATCAGAGAGTTCGTCAGTTAGCTCCCAGTCATCAGGTGTCGGATGATCTGCCAAGAAGTCTGCCAATGCTTATTCTTTTATAGCCTTTTGAGGGATGTACAAATCTCGAATTGTTGAAATTGGAGATACCATCTCGCTAGTCTATCACTAAGAACATGTTTTGACATCACGAACTTGATGGGATTTGCTTTGGAAACAAGACGGACAACATGAGCTTGAAAGTAGTGCTTCAACTTTTGAATTGAGAAGACTAGCGCCAAACACAACTTTTCAATTGGCGAATAATTCAGCTCATTTGGTGTCATCATCCTGCTCAAGTAGTAAAGGGAGTTTTCTTTTCCCTCGCTATTTTCTTGGGCCAACAATGCTCTAACAGACCTTTCTTGCGCTGCAATGTATAGTATCAATGGATTTCCAGGTATAGGAGCTGCTAAAACTGGAGGCTTCATCAAGTAGGCTTTGATACTTTCGAAAGTGTTGCTAGAAGCTTGGTCCCACTTGAAAGGAATGCCTTTCTTCATGAGGCGACTAAATGGTTGGCACCTTCCAGCTAGGTTCGAGATGAATCTCCTAAGGTATGCTAGCTTTCCTTGCAGACTTTTCAATTCATGAATATCCCGAGGCTCAGGCATTTTCAAAATAGCATCCACTTTGGCTTGATCAATTTTGATCCCTCGATGTCGGACAATGAAACCCAGGAACTTTTCAGAAGTAACTCCAAAGGCACATTTCAATGGGTTCATCTTAAGTTGGTACCTTCGGAGCAACTCAAATACCATTCTCAAGTCTTTCAAGTGGTCGCCCTTCTTTCTTGATTTTACCACCAAGTCATCGACATAGCATTCAATNTCTCAAGTCTTTCAAGTGGTCGCCCTTCTTTCTTGATTTTACCACCAAGTCGTCAACATAGCATTCGACATTCTTGTGGAGAAGATGGTCGAAAATATTCTGCATAGCCCTTTGGTACGTAGCACCAGCGTTCTTCAAGCCAAAAGGCATCACCTTGTAGCAATAAATACCCTTGGGGGTGCGGAATGCAGTAAGCTCTTCATCTTTTGGTGCCATGCGGATTTGGTTATAGCCCGACGAACCGTCCATGAAAGACATTGCTTCGTAACCAGTAGTAGCATCGATCATCAACTCTGGAATAGGAAGAGGGAATTCATCTTTGGGACACGCATTGTTGAGATCCCTGAAGTCAACACATACTCGAATATGGACATTCTTCTTCCTTACAGGGACAATACTTGAAATCCATGTTGGGTATTTAACCTCCCGAATAAATCCCGACTCAATGAGTTTATTAACTTCGGTTTCAATCAGGGGAACCAAGTACGACCTAAAGCGCCTTTGAGCTTGCTTAACAGGACGAGTGTCATTCTTGACTGCAAGGTGATGGACTGCCACTTTAGGGTCCAAGCCAGGCATTTCTTTGTAACTCCAAGCAAAGACATCCCTAAACTCCTTGAGTAACTCAATATAAGTGCTTTCTTCATCAACTTCTAGTAAAGCACTTAGGTAGGTGGGTCTTGGTTCTTTATCAGTGCCAAGATTAACTTCTTTTAAAGCATCAACAGTAGCTTTCACCCCTTCTTCAAGTTCCGAGGGAGCATCTTTCGCATCTTCATTTTCTTGAGGGTCCCCATCGTTGAAGGATATGTGATGACACGATGAAACATCGTCCAATTTCTCATCATCCTCCATTAGAGATAAAACACCATGCTCGCTTTGTGCAGTAACATGATACGAAGAACCCACACTTTCTTCGTCTTCATCACGTTCTTTAGTGTATACCACAGTGTATGGCTTCACCTTCAACACTTCACTACACGAAACCATGACTTCTGTTTGTCGCCTCATTCTAGAAGGAACCAAACTTTGGAAATCTTTAGAGACCCTCTGAATTTTGGGCAAAGTGGGTGTTCTTGTATTTTGATAATTTATCTGGAACTTATTCACCTTCTTTAATGGACCCAATCTCTCAAATACGGAAGTCCTCACAGTTGATTTTCCAAGTCTGTCAAAAACAGAAGGAATGTTAGAAGCGACAAATTCATTTTCTACCATGATGTGATTGCTACTCGCCCTTTTGATGGAGATGCGCACTGGTGACGGTTTCTTGTATCCCAAACCTTCACGTGGTTGCCTCATTGCAACTTCTGATGGGAGCTTCCCTAACTTTGACGGCTCATCGTAATTGTATCCAGATTTTGCAAATAGCTTGTAAGCGTTAGGATCAAAGCCTTCATCTATTCTCTTTGTAGGTAGTGCCGCATTCTGCGAACGATTTTGAGCTACAAACCCTGCAAGCGGCTTCGAGGACAACTTTACTGCCTCAATTCGTTTCACCGGAAGAGTTAACTCCTTTAGTGTGTTGGTTTGGGGATTAGATGATTCGCCCTCGTCTTTCTTCCTTTTAGGGACATATTGGAGCTTAGTACTTACTTTCTTGCCATAAGATGCAATATCCTCTGTATGAGATTTATTCACGTTGGGTTGTACCTCCCCAGTAACAAATTTGGTTTTACCGATAGTTACCTCAGCTCTTTTAGCTATGAGCTCTTCATTCTTGCTTTTTATGTCATCATCAACTTTTAGCTCCTTCACAATGTGGTTTTTCAAGTAGAACTTTGCATCAGCGAAGTGTGATTCTGCCTTAGTGAATGGCGCATCATCAGAAATTACCGTCTTCTCGACTTCACCCTCGTAGTATTTTAAACATTGATGGTAGGTAGATGGAACTACTTTATTCTCATGTATCCAAGGACTTCCAAGAAAGAAATTGTATGAAGTCTTCGCATCTATCACATGCAGCCATGCACTTGATTGCATATCTTCAATCGTGATTCCCATCCTGATCGCGCCTATGGCTCTTTGCTCCCCTTAGTTGAATCCTTGGATCATCACATGACTTTCTGAGAGTTCGTTCATGGGAATACCAAGTTGTTTCACAGTGTGAATTGGCAAAATGTTCATCGAGGATCCTTCATCAACGAAAATTCGGTTTACCCTTTCATCAGACATATATCCAACCAGGTACAATGGGCGGTTATGAGGAGTGTCACCTAGTAGAAGATCGTCACTTGTGAATATGACTTTTTCCTCACAAGCATTAACTTCTTGAGTAGTGGAGTCGATGAGCTTTTCTGAAGATGGTGCCGACGGTAGGTCATCACTCCTTTCTTTCCCTTCGTCAGTATGGTAACAAGAGACATCAATACCCCCATGGGAAATCTTCGCGCGGAACCAACTTGGTAAAAACTCCTCCAAGGTCACTGGATGTCGTGGCTTTTGAGGGTGGTGCACCTCCATTTTCATTTTCTTTACGTGCTTAACTAGGTTCCATCTCCTAGATCTTTTCACCATTATCTTCCTCGTTGGTTGTTCCATTGATCCTTTTTGTGGGCCCCTCTTGTGGTGCCTACGACGAGTCACCAGCGTCCAACCTTCATCATCCTCGGGTTGACCGTCTTCAACCTTGTAATCTCCAGTAATTCTTCATCTTTACTTTCTTTGGAACTACATAATTCGTCTGGATTGAATGAGCCAACTATGATAGAGACTTGGTTTGTGTTTTCTTCCTCATCTTCAAGCACGATCTTCTTTTCACGAGCCAAGTCCATAACTTTGTCCTTGAAGACAAAGCACTTCTCCAGAGGGTGGCTCACGAGTCGATGGTACTTGCAGTAATTTGGGTCATTTATTCTCCCAGCTTCATTTGGCCGCTTCATCTCCGGGAGTTCAATGAGATTTAACTCGAGGAGTTCTTCAAAAATAGTCGGCACATCAGAATCCAGAAATGGGTACTCTTTCTCTTGCATTTCTCGTAGAGTCAACTTTCCACTTGGATTATCTTGAAACGGAGTGGACCTCATACTCTGCTTCTTGCTCACCTTCATCGCGAACTTCGTAGGTGATGTGCTGACATTCATAACTTCTTTATTTTCGGATCTTGGTATAAACTTGCTCCATTTTCTGACTTCTTGCTTGTCATTCCCTTTGTGAGGTTCATAGATGGGAAGCCTTTCATTTCCAGCGGAGTCCATGCTCAACTCCATGTCATGGGCACGAGTTGCAAGTTCTTCAAATGTGCTAGGCTTGATACCTTGAAAGATATAACGCAATACCCAATGCATACCTTGGATGCACATCTCTATGCCAGAAGCTTCACTAAGTCTGTCTTTACAATTGAGGCTTGCATTTTTTCAACGATTGATAAAGTCGACAACTGGTTCGCTCTTTCGTTGACGAGTATTTGTGAGTTCTCATACTCACAGTACGTCTCGTGCTATAAAAGCGATTGAGGAATTCTTGCTCTAATTGATCCCAGCTATCAACAGATCCAGCCTCGAGGTCCGTGTACCAATCAAAAGCATTTCCTTTTAATGAGCGGACAAACTGCTTGACGAGGTAATCTTCATATNATCAATCCTTGCAGTGTACGGCTTTGCATATGTAAGGGAAGACTTGGTAGCAACTTCGTACTTGCTTTTGATAGTTCCTTCGATGAACTACTTTAGTTGATCGATTGGAATCATCCCTTCAGACAAGATAGGGATAGCCTCATTAGATGCAAATTGTCTTGGGGGAGGATCAATCTCTTGAACTTCTGGGAGTTTGCCGGGTGCATGGGTAGATTCTTCTTCCATCAAGATTCCGACCCTATCGGTTAGCTTGTCAATTCTAGCATCTTGATTTTGCATGCATTTGGTCAAGCTAGTGATTTCTTCCATTAAGTTTGTCAATTACTCCTCCACAGATGAAGTGTTTGTCACCATGACTTGCATGATTGTTGTGGATGATGGAGAGTAGCACAAATTTTCACATATATTGATCCTTGATTGGCTCACGCTCTGTGGTGTAAGTGGGGAGGATCCATCACTTGAAGCGTCATCATCTTCCTTCACAACAGAGTGCTTGGATCCGGAGAGGTCAAGCAAAGCAAGAGTTTTCTTGATCTTTTCAGCAGCATCGCTTCCTCCTTCGGGTGCATTTGTGGAAGATCTTGATCCTTTTGAGAATGAAGATCCGAACATAGGGGTAGATACGGACGTCACTTGGGGTGCTTGTTGTCCTAACGAGCTTTCTTTGCTCCTCGTAACCGGTCCAAAGCTTCCAAAGGTAACTTCGAGTATGTTTTCCACATCAGCATAGAACCTGGAATTAGCAGCCTTGGTGGAAGTTGAACTGGAGTTGATTTTCTTGGAAGCCATTTCGTTGTTCTTGAACTTTGGTGTTTGAAAAGTTGAGATGAGAGGTAGAGATTGTCCCACTGAGCGTGTCAGAATTTATAGACAATAAATTGTGTAGAGAAAATAAAATCAAGACAAAAAATATCGCAACAATCGTAGTATTTGATTTCAAGTAATTTGAGTGTACAATCTCTATGAATCCTCTGATTCTTCTTTTCAATAGTAAATAAATTCAAGGGCCTTTGAGCTTGATCTTGAATCTATATTTTTTGTTACGAACGATGATCTTGAATTCAACTAGCACAAACTTTGATTTGAACTCATACTCCTTGAATCTTGACGTGTTCTTCGTTCTTGAGCTTGAACTCGATTTGTTCTTTGTTCTTGAGCTTGGACTTGATTTGTTCTTCGTTCTTGAACTTGAACTTCGTTGCTTGAAGCATGTGGATAAATTTGTGGTGTTTGATCCACGAGCTCTCTCTTGCTTCTTGTTATAACTTCTGATGATTTTTCTGGGTTATGAAGACCCCTATTTATAGTTGTAGAATGGAGGATTTATGATAATAACAAACTCTTTCCGACCAATCAAATTGAAGTGTGACATAGCCGCATTTGATTGGCCAGAACATGTCACTTGCACACGTGGCGCGGTTTCATTGGCCTTTTAATGTGACTTGGCATACCTTGTCATTTTGACACGTGGCATGGTCATATTGGCCCTTCCATTTGACGTGGCATGCCACGTCATTTGACACGTGGCACCAAATTGGGCCTCTAGAAAAATGACATTTTGGGCCTAATGAAGTGGGCTCATCATTTGCAGCCCAAATAAATGGACTAGCCCAATGAATTAAGACTTATTTATTTAATCCATATATATTGGACTTATATAATTAATTAAATTATATTAGCACATAATATTTATTTGGACCAATATATCTTGAATTTATAATATAATCCAAATTATTTTATGAATTTAATTTTAATAAACTTTATATGCCTACAGCAGGATCCATGATATAACATTATTTCTATAACTTTTCTATAATTTATATATATTATTTTTACCCAGTTATATATAACTACAATATCATATCACTTAAAATATAATTTTTATACAAATCGGTCCAAAATTTATTCAGTTGTCAGTTTGTTAACATATTATGAATTCGTTTATATACATATAATTTATTCATGGGAATTTTTTCGTACACTATCCAGTTAAATACAACTACAATTACATACAACTTAAATATAAAATATATACAATATGTCTTTTGTATATTTTGTATCTGATTTATACATGGTAAAAATAAATTTCATACAACTAATTATATATTATACAATTTATCTACAACGTATCTACAACTTTCACACATTATTTCTACCCAGTTAAATACAATTACAATAACATACAACGTGAATACAAATTTTATATAAAATTTATACAATATGTCTTTTGTATATTTTGTATCTGATTTATACACAGTAAAAATAATGTCATACAACTAATTATATATTCTACAACTTATCTATAATTTTCATACATTATTTCTACTCAGTTATATACAACTACAATATCATACAACTTAAATATATTTTTTATACAATATTGTTCAACTTTCATACAATAGTTAAATAAAAAAAATATAAACAACATAATACAATTTTTCTACAATGTTACTACAATTTCGTAAATATAATATATATCATGTCTTCTTGTTCGAGTTTCAATCTGAAATTCAGCCAAAATCAAGTCTAATCTTCACCAAAACACCCTCAAAATTGAGATATAAACTTTAAATCATATTTTCAATTGTTTGTAACAACACCCATTTCAAACAAATAATGATTTTTGAAAACCCAAATTCGAATTCAAAGCTTCAAAGCTTTTTAATGATTGTCAATGGTGGAATTACTGTTATCTTTTCATTTGCTTTACATTACTGAAATTAGGAATTGAGAGGTAGGGAGAGACGTAGAGAATTTTTTTAATTTTTTGCAATAACACCAAATTCAAACAAATAATATTTTTTGAAAACTCAAATTCGAATTCAAAGCTTCAAAGCTTTTTAATGGTTGTCAATGGTGGAATCGTGGGTGAGTGCAAGGTACGTGGGGGAGGGGGTGGGATGTAGAGAGAGAAACGTGGGGGAAGTGGAAGATACGTTAAGAGTTATTTTAGGACACTAATTATTATCACTAATTCCCTTAAAATGTACATAAATGATAATTGGGTATATAAAATATAATTATAGTAAAGCTTGAGTAGGGAGGGTAATATAGTTTCATATAGTGTATAAGAATGTAAAAATTCTTTTTCATAATTCCAAGGCCCAAGAAAAAAATTAAGGCATTATTATTTTAAAGCTTAATATATAAATATATTTTTCATAATTAAATTTATTCGGTATGGTTCAGTATTTCTTCGGTTTATTTTTACAAAATAAAGAACCTACCCTAATTATCATTATGCATATAGATTTGTATTTTAAAACTCGATTCGATACGATACGGTTTGGTCAGTTTAATCAATTTTTGAATATCCATTGACACCCCTAAGTTTGGTATTTTTACATAAATAGCTGGCCAAATTTATTATTCACCCCTTCCTTAAAATTAGGGGAGTTGAAGAATATTTAAAATAGTGTTTATGTTATAAATTGAATTCTATTTAAGGTGAATGTCTATAAATATAGGAGTTCTATTCCATTGTAATTGATCCCAAATCAATAAAAAATTTCTCTATCTCTCTTTCTCTGTAATATTCTTCTTCTTTTATTGTTCATAACACGTGATCAGCACGAGACTCTAACCAGTTGAGTAGAAGCTTTGGGATTGAGCATAATGATTGTCAATTGTTCCATGAACTTCCTTCATGATTAAATTCTGGATTTAAGGTAAGTATTTTACCGTATTTTTCTCTTTTATTCTATAATTTGATTTTAAATACAAGCAAAGACGATAAAATTTTGATTGTAATTCCAATGGAGTTTGAAAGAAATTATAACCACCCAAAGTCATAAATTTTTTATCCTTTGCCATGATCAAATGCATGTATGATTGTGGGCGAAAAATTGAAAATCCGTCCCATTGAATTTTCTCCATTCTCATTCCCTTAAGAGAATGTGATAAGTCTGAAAAAAGACAAAATTATTACTATGAATGTATAAATGGATATGGACGTGGAAATAGACGAAATTATAATCATCATCATTGTGGTAACGAGAACAATAAGGATTCCCAAAATGATCCTTCACTTTGTGAAAGTAATATTTGTCATCAATTTGACATGAGATTTTGTAAAGCACATATAGATGATTATGGTTCATTCATGATGTGAATGTGACAACATCTGATTTATGAATACATATTCTTGGAAGAATATGAACGTGCTAGTGGTAGTGAATATACAACACCCACCTCTAGAAGGAGGTTTGAGATGATATAAGAAAATAATGTCATTATTATGGCATGAATGGTCGTTGGTCACGTACCTATTGTACGCCAAAATATTTTGGTAATGTGATTACTAAAGGATAACAATAATGCAAGAAACAGATCTTGCATATAATTTTGACAATGACCATAATTTATAATTTTCTCTTTAAAAGTGATATTCACCATATGGATGTTGATGAATATGTGGTAGTACCAAATTAATTGAGAGCTCTGGAAGAGCCAATTATTACTATTTTGGATGAATACAATTGATTATCATGTTAATTTATTGTGTTGTAGTAAGTCTCAAAGAAACTTATTGAGTTTCTAAAGTATTCGCGAAAGCGGTTGGTTATATTGAGACTATAAATAAAGAAAAATATTTAATATCTTCTATTACTACAACTTGTAGCGGGGTAATATGTATGTGAAAAGTTATCCGCTTTATTCTCCAGTTTGTACTACACAAATAAAAGAATACCACAATAAAGTGGATGTTTATTGATATAAAAACCCATATCATCTTAAACTTGGAGTTTATTGATAATTGCAAACGACATGGTGTAAACCTGAACTTTATCAATATTGATAATTTATTCAGTTCGCATAATTGGTTTAGCCATATCAATTTAAGTATGATGTGCAAAAAAGAAAGAGAATTCACATGGGTAAATATTAAAGAACTAGAAAGTTCTTTATGAATTCTCTTATGTTGCTTGTTCTCATTAATTAATAAATCAACTAAAATTGGGATTGAATCTCATAAATGCTGAAAATATCAAAGGTGAATATGGGCTCATTCACCTTCCATGTATACCATATAAGATGCATCTATGAGATGGTTACATATGCGATTATTATTAACCCGCAACATGGTGTTTGCGAGGTAACTTGCTCCATAATTTAATTTCGAGCACAACTTTCAGATTTTCTATTCAAGACAGTTCAACTTGATAAATTGGTTTACATCACAGTTGGTTTAGCAAAATGATTTATTGAGTGCCTCCACTTAATAGCTAAACTATTTACTTATGAGAACAAAGTTATTTATATCAGATTGATATACATTATGTACGAAAGTATATTACATTCTCTCCTCACAAGTGGTTGAGGGTCAGGAACCAAATAATTTCATCTTATTATTATTGATGTGCGGTGTATATTTTGATGAACACCAAAATGCACAAAGATGGATTCCCAAAATTGAGGAAGAAAGTTAGTTTTTCTAACATAATGGGGAGACAAAATAAACAGTTGAGAAAAAGTTACATGGAATGAATTATCATTTGTACCTCTAGATCCTTGAAGATAATATGAATTTAAAGTTCATAAAATGATAATTCGTCTGCAATGCAAAGCATGCCAGATGCATTTTCTGATCCAAAGAAAGTAACTCTTCTCTCACTACAAATGCTCTTATTAGAATAAGTTCTAGAAGGACAAAGTCTATGATAAACTTAAAGCATATAGACAAATCGGTTTCAAATAAAATTCTTGATAAAGAAGATGAGAAAACGATCCAAATGATCATAATAAAGAGGCAAGTGATCTAGAAGATCACATGACATAACATTTCATAAAGTGTCAGGAAAGGTTCAGGTACCTGAAAATATGAATGAAGAGATCTCTATGTTATGCCTTTATGAAAATAATATTGAAATTGATATAAAATGTTCGTCGTCGACATCTATAATAGCGCTAAGTATAAATGAGGACCTTAAGTCTGTCAAATACAAACACAAAAATATTGGCCAGATGGAAGAGACAAAATTCGAATAGAATTGGTTTCATATGAAAGACGTGTAGTTTTGGACTTGCAGTTCAAACACTTGAAAGTATAAAGTCAATGGTGTGTGCAATTGCCTTTATCTATCTTATATGTCTAGCATGACATAAAACTTGATATGCATCTAAAGTATATTTATATGGCTTATATGACTTAACTTATATGACAATCCCTTAAGAATTTAAATTGCTTAAAGCATATAAAATTCTTGGTCATGAAATACTACATCGTAAGTACAATTTGTGCACATTTCTATCTTGTTATAACTATAAGCATGATAATGTGATAGCGAGAATTTTTTCCTCTATGGAGATATTGAAAAGTCTATTCCACGACATTATATGAAGACATTATATATATACAAGAATGAAGATTTCAAGGTGCAACATATTCATTCAAGTGATAATATGACAGGTTTGTTCACGGAATCTCTACTAATGTCAACCTCCAAGAAGCTAGTACACAAGATTGGGATGTGAAGGCTCAAGGATGTGAATTGATGCTCTCATCGGGGGGAGGGGGGGTTAATACGCGTTGTACTTTTTTTCCCTAACAGGGTTTTGTCCCACTGGGTTTTCCTTGAAAGGTTTTTAATGAGGCAATCAAAAGGTGTATTGTTAGATATGTGTACTCTTTTTCCTTCACTAGAATTTTCTTCCCATTGATTTTATTTTAGTTAAGGTTTTAACGAGGCATATTATCTGTTGAATAGACATTCAACGAGAGTGTTATAAATAGAATTCTATTTAAGGTAAATGTCTATATTTTAGAGAGATTTTAGGGTTTGTTACTTGGTGGCTAAGTCATTTTTCCCTATAAATATAGGGGTTCTATTCCATTGTAATTGATCTCAAATCAATAAGAATTTTCTCTATATCTCTTTCTCTGCCATACTCTTCTTCTTTTATTGTTCATAACAGTTTAGATTTTTTGAATTCTTTGCATCTTATATTTTACTCTTTACCAAATAATTTTGTAGGTTCTTAATATACTTCCTGTTTTATTTTATGGGATAGTACCTGACTAAGCAAATGCTTAGAAAAAAATGACGAACTTTCAAAATTTATGATGATTAACATGTCATGATATTTTTGCACCAATAAAACATGCCACTAGGAATAAAATAAAATTATTTCATAAAATATAAAATAGATCATTCTTTTTTAGATTAAAAAGGTAAAATCGTTCTATATAAAATAGAACAAAGAAGTACCGTATATGAAATTTAAGACACAAAACGAAGTGTTATTTTTTTAGGCATTTGACTGGCTTCATATGCTAAGGTTTTTCCTTGAATGCACCTCTAATCCAAATATAACGGATATTACTTGTTTGCTTTTAGAATATGAAAGATAAATATTATTAAATTGTAAAAGTGAATATTAAATTTGCGCCTAATTGTTCACCATCAGAAGAAAACCTTTCGAGTACCTAATGCACGAGAGAATGAAAAAAAGAATTTTAAAACTTATGACCTAAAACAAATCATAGAAACTTCGTTTTAAGTTGTTAATAAATACTATAAAAAGGAGTATCATTCTTTTTTAGATCGACTTGATTAATATTTTAGTGTAAAATTTGCGTGTGGTAGCCGCTAATAAATGTGGTGTTTATTTTTTATCCAACAATTTTAATGCTGAGCAAAAATAGTCACTACTCTATTAAAATCGTTTAGAAAAAATTGTTTTGCCCTTTGTTTACTTCTTATATGTTAAAACCCTTGTTTTGTTCATTAAGAGGGAAAATTGCGAGGCAAACTTTTCAGAGCTCTTCGTGCTTGTATCTGTACCATCTTTGCATGCAAATCAGTTGTAGTTGATCTTTTCCTTCGTCATCTTCTCTGCTTTGTACGATTGAACTGGTAATTTATCGAACTCGAACCAGTTGCAGTTGTTTTATTTGATTTTTTTCTTTCTTTTATGCATTTTTTGTTTTTTTATATGTTTAATCGAGATCAATGATGTGTGTTGCATGAAGTATGTTTGAAATTTCGAAAATAACGATTATAAGTTGATTTTAGTACCGAATAAGGATCAGATTTTTGTGATAATGTTATTCAGTAATTTTTTTATTTGTGGTGCAATCACTATATTTGATTATGTAAGGATATTTCATGAAAATAGTCGTTCGAATTCATAAGCTAACTGTGTTTATGAATTTTTAGTTAAATGTGTTCATAAAAGTTAAGGACGAAGTGTTTTTTACTTTTGGACTTGGATCTCAAAGCTAAGGACTGAAAACTATAAGTTAAGCACCCATTGTCCTTAACTTTTTAACTTGAACTTTTAAGTTAAGAACTGAAAACTATAAGTTAAGGACCTATTGTCCTTAACTTTTTAACTTGAACTTTTAAGTTAAGGACTGAAAACTATAAGTTAAGGACCTATTGTCCTTAACTTTTTAACTTGAACTTTTAAGTTAAAGATTGAAAACTATAAGTTAAGGACCTATTGTCCTTAACTTTTTAACTTGAAACTTTAAGTTAAAGACTGTTTGTCCTTAACTTTTTAACTTGAAACTTGAAGTTAAAGACTGCTTGTCCTTAACTTTTGAACTTGAAACTTGAAGTTCAGGACCAAGTGTCCTTAACTTTTAAACATGAAAGTTGAAGTTCAGGACCTATTGTCCTTAACTTTTAAACTTGAAACTTAAAGTTAAGGACCTATTTTCCTTAACTTTTAACTTGAAACTTGAAGTTAAGGACTGCTTGTCCTTAACTTTTTAACTTGAAACTTGAAGTTAAGGACTGCTTGTCCTTAACTTTTGAACTTGAAACTTGAAGTTCAGGTGTCCTTAACTATTAAACTTGAAAGTTGAAGTTCAGGACCTATTGTCCTTAACTTTTAAACTTGAAACTTAAAGTTAAGGACCTATTTTCCTTAACTTTTTAACTTGAAACTTTAAGTTAAGGACTGCTTGTTCAAATATTTTATGTTTTTTCTTCTTCTTTGTAGTGTTATAATGGAAGGAGATCGTGTGTTCGAGTTTAATGTTTGGCGAAACCTCATGAGCTATTGGAAAGGAGATCTAAAATATAAGGAAACGATAAAAAGTTTTTTGTCAAACCGGTAGTGGAAGAAATTAAGGGATGGTATTTTCGGGAACTTTTACAAGTTACAAAGTGTGAAGTTTTCTGGTAAATTTTTCACTGTCTATTACTTTCTGAAATTGTAAGTAATGACGCTAATTCGATGACGTTCAAGGTTTTTGACCATGAACTTAAGTTTACACGGAAAGCATTTAATATAATCACTGGTGAACTATTCTTCTACACTGGATATTAAAGGTTTGGATGAAAAAGAGAATAGGCTTTTGAAAGTCTATTTCCCTAGAAAGGATCGTATTGAGTTAGGTGATTTGTATGATTTTATTTCTAGTCACTCAGATGGTACAACTTCGTCATTTGAAGGTAGCGATGATGATGCTGTGAAGTTAGCAACAATATATTTTGTTGAATCTGTTTTGTTGGGTAAGCGGAAGAGTAGGAACGTGTCTGAGAAGTTAAATGAAAATTGTAGATGATGATCTACTTTGCTCTTCATTAAACTGGGGCTCTCTATGTTATGAAACATTATTAAAATCATTGAAGAGTTGTTTGAAGCCCAATGAGAATGAGAATGAGAAAGAGAAAGACAAAGATAAAGACAAGGATAGTTACACTCTACTTGGCTTTCCTTTTGCTTTTTGTGTTTGTATTATGGAAGTGTTGCCAATTTTCCAAGAAAAACAATTTGTTAACATTCGAGAATGTGGTTATCCTCGGATGTTATGTTATTCAGACATGAAATCTCCACAATATGATTCTCTGTGTAAAAGATACTTCCATAATGAAAGTGTAAGTTAATCTGATTCCTCGATTTTTTTTTTATATTTTGTTTATGTTTTTTAGTTCTGAAAACTTATGTTTTTTTTTTCTTATATAATAGTTGTATAAATTGATCGAGGTGGCACCATTTATTGCTTGTGAAGAAGATGCGGAGGTTGTTACTGTGCATGAGCCATTTTCTCAAGATCAAAGCTCAATGCCTTCTTCTACACAATTTGATGAAGCCATTCTTAAGGAAATTGTTAAAGTAAGTTTTCTGTCTTTTAATAGCATTAGTTTTTTATTTGATTATTTTTTGCTTAAGAGACTTTTTTGTTTTTATGGTTTTTGATTCAGAGATTATCAGAGCAGTTTAAAAAGAATCTGCAGGCTGAAGTTACTACAATAAATCAGAAGATATCTGTCACAACCCAAAACCCAACACCGGTCGTGATGGCGCCCAACACCGGAGTCAGGCAAGCCAACAATTGTTTACTAGTGAGATTATCCTTATTTGACATACCAACCCCGCATATTTCCAAAATTTTAAGCTTAGATCATTTAAATAAAAGCGGATACATTAACCAACTTAAGTAAATACAACCACAATGATCATGAATCAATATATACAGTCCCAAAATATAGAGTCTACTATGTGTGTGTGCCAGGAACTAGTGTCACAAGTCAACAGGCGAACTAGTAGAATATACAAAAGATGATACAAATTGTACTGTTGTCTGAAAGAAATAGACAGAAATAAACAAAATATAACTCCATAGTACTGCTGAGAATCGCCAAGGGAGGAAGCTCACCTTGGAGTCAGGCCAAGAATATACGTCAAACTCCGGTCGGGACTACCTCAGAACCTGTACAATTAAGTACATAAGTCTAGCATGAGTACATAAATATATATGTACCCAGTGAGTATCCCGCCTAACCTCGAAGAGGTAGTGAAGAGAGGTCGACATGACACTCACTAAGGTCCAACAGTATAATTTAACAGAATATAATAGAAATGGTAGGCATGTAAAGACAGTGAAGCAACAAATATATATGTAAGGTACTGAAACCCAAGAAAAGTACTGGGAATAAATAAAATAATTACCACTTCACTTTTCCCCAAATATATGTCAAATCAATGTCCATGAATTTAGTAACAATTAAATCATACGCATGCAGGGTAAGGACAACCGGCTAGAGTCATAAGATAATCATGTCCGTGCACTGCCGAGGATCGAATGACCCGTACCAAAAGTGCACCTCTCCACAAAGTACTCACAACTATGCACTGCCGAGGATCGAATGGCCCGTACCAAAAGTGCATCTCTCAATCCTCTATATGTACTGCCGAGGATCGAACGAACCGTACCAAAAGTGCATCTCTCAATCCTCTGTGGCGTACGGCCCGTTCCCATAAGAGTGGGGGAAATCACACTCCGCTAGCGGAATATAAAATTCGAAGCGGTCACATGCACACGCATTATTCCTTTTAAAAGAAAATACTTTTCAGTAGACAATTTATTACAAGTTTTCTCAAATTCCATAACTTCGGGGAAATAAGCAACATGTAACGTTAATTCATTAAGCATATAGTTCATATCAAGTAAAACACAAGGCATGATGTGGGCCTAACTACCCGGACATAATAGTAATAGTCGCTACGTACGGACTCTCGTTATTGTGTACGTACGTAGCCCCCACAAATTATCACATACATCATTTAAATCACCTAGGGGGGGGGGGGACATTTCCACCTTACAAGGTTACAAAGGAGACTCACTTTGCGTCGAATTTACTCCTTTGATCGGGAACGCGCCCGAAACTCCGAACTCTACACCTGAGGAATCGAAACTAGCCAAATGTTATACAAATACATTAATTTATATTCAAAGCATGGAATTTCTCCTATTACTTAGCCAAATTCACCATTCTTGAAGAAAATCTAAAATCCGACCCCGGGCTCGCATGCTCGGATTCCAATAATTCTCGAAGGAAACACTCACCTAAAGCCTAAGGATCATTAATATACGATTTTTACTTGATTTCATAGCAAATTCACGGGTAAATTCTCAAATTATCGAAAGCCCTAGGTTACTATCCAATTCTTGATTTTTCACTAATTTAGATAGTTAATTAAGCTAGTAATACATGCATGAAGCTATTATTAGAGTAGAATTTACTTACCCTCAATAACCAGGTCGTTTGCCCCTCTAAAATGGTGGAAATCGTCCCAAGGAAGAAGAAGAAGATAAGGAAAATGACTTAAATCCCGTGTATAAAAACACATTGTCCGAACAGTGTTTTCGCACCTGCAGCTCGCAGACCGCACCTGCGAGCAAAGGCTCGCACCTGTAGAAATGGACTAGGAAGCCCGGGCCCGCACCTACGGAGTGGAGACCGCACCTGCGGCTCCGCTCCTGCGGAATTTTGTCCGCACCTGCGAGAATTGGCCTGACTACTAGGGGTCGCACCTGGGAGGCTGGGACCGCTCCTGCGAGGCTGGGACTGCTCCTGCGGTCCCGCACCTGCGACTGGTCAACCACACCTGCGGTCACACCAGAACAGGTGCACCAGCAGCTATTTCAGCTGGTTTTTTGCCTCGTGTGGTGTCCGAAAGGCATCTGGGCCCACCCGAGCCCCCGTCCAAATATACCAACAAGTCCCAAATCATAATACGGACTCGCTCGAGCCTTCGGAACACTCAAAACAACGCTAAAACTCAAAATCACACCTCAAAACACCAAGAACCAAATTTAGGAACTTTAAATTTCTCTAGACTTCGCTAACAATGCGCCGAACCAACCTATACTACTCGAAATGACACCAAATTTTGCAGACAAGTCATAAATGAAATAACAGAACTATTCCCAGTCTCGAATTTCCGTTCGGAACTCGATAACACAAAAAAACATCCCAAACCACAATAGGAACTTAAGGAACTTCTTATTTCAATATTGGGCGCCGAAACGCTCCCTGGTCATCAGAAACCCATTCTGAACATACGCTCAGGTCCGAAATCATTGTACGAAGCTACTGGAATCAACGAAACTCGATTCTGAGGTCGTTTACCCAAAATGTTGACCGAAGTCAAACTTGGCCTTAAAGGCCAACCTTAAGGAACCAAGTGTTCCTATAGCACTCTAAACACCTCCGAATCTCAGTCCCCGCAAGTCATAAATCATAAAAAGCCACTATAGGAAATTTCATTTAGGGGAACAGGGTCCGATAATGTAAAATGACCGGTCGGGTCGTTACACTCTCCACCTATTAAACAAATGTCCGTCCTCGAACGGGTCTAGAATCATACCTGAAGTGCTGAATATGTGAGGATATTTGCCCCGCATGTCCTCTTCGGACTCCCAGGTCGCCTCCTCAACTGGTTGGCCCTTCCACTGGATCTTTACGGCAGAAACTCTCTTGGACCTCAACTGGTGGTCATGTCTATCAATAATAGCAACTGGCTTCTCCTCATAGCCCAACCTCTCATCCAACTGAATGGTGCTAAAGTCTACCACGTGAGAGAAGTCGGCGTGGTACCTCCGGAGCATGGATACATGAAAAACTGGATGATTTCCTGATAAACTGGGAGGCAAGGCCAGCTCATAAGCAACCTCCCCAACTAGCCTCAACACCTCGAAGAGACCTATAAACCTCGGGCTCAACTTTTCCTTCTTACCAAACCTCATAATACCCTTCATAGGCGAGGCTTTCAATAGGACCCTATCTCCCTCCATAAATGATACATCACGCGCCCTCTGATCTGCATAACTCTTCTGTCTGGACTGTGTTGTATGGAGCCTCTCCTGAATCAGCTTCACTTTCTCCAAAGCATCCCTCACCAGGTTGGTGCCATATAACTTAGCCTCGCCAGGCTCAAACCACCCGATAGGAGAACGACATCGCCGACCATACAAAGCCTCAAATGGTGCCATCTCAATGCTGGACTGATAACTATTATTGTAAGCAAACTCGGCCAAAGGCAAGAACTGGTCCCACTGACCTCCGAAGTCAATCACACATGCCCTGAGCATGTCCTCCAATATCTGAGATGTACGCTCCAATTGACCATCAGTCTGAGGGTGAAATGTCGTGCTGAGATCTATCTGGGTACCTATCTCACTATGCAATGCTCTACAGAAGTGCGTAGTGAACTGAGAACCTCGATCTGATATAATGGACACCGGCACACCATGTAACCGAACTATCTCCCGAATGTAGATCTGTGCCAACCTCTCAGAAGTATATGTAGTAGATACTGGAATGAAATGCACCGATTTGGTCAACCTATCCACAATGACCCAAACCGCGTCAACCTTCCGCAAGTTCCGAGGCAACCCAACCACGAAGTCCATAGTGATGCGCTCCCATTTCCACTCAGAAATGGGCATCTGCTGAAGTAGGCCTCATGGCCTCTGGTGCTCATACTTCACCTGCTGGCAATTAGGACACCTAGTCACATACTCCACAATGTCCTTCTTCATCCGCCTCCACCAGTAATACTGCTTCAAGTCATGATACATCTTCGTAGCACCAAGATGAACAGAATACCAAGAACCGTGTGCCTCCTCTAGAATCCTCTCCCTCAGGCCATCAACATGAGGAACACATAAGCGGACCTGAAGTCTCAAAAAACCATCCTCGCCAATAGTAGCCTCCTTGGCCCTACCCTGAACCACTGTCTCCCAAAGCTCTGCTAATCACGGATCATAGAACTGCCGGGCCTTAATCTCCCCCAATAACGAAGACTGAGCAACCGCATGTGCTAAAAATCGACGAGGCTCTAAAAGGTCTAATCTCACCAGGCGATTGGCCAAGGACTGAATGTCCAAGGCTAGAGGTATCTCCTTTGCTGCAATATAAGCCAAGCTACCCATACTCTCTACCTTTCTACTCAAAGCATCTGCTACCACATTTTCCTTGCCCGAGTGATAAAGAATGGTGATATCATAATCCTTCAGAAACTCAAGCCATTTGCGCTGCCTCAAATTAAGATCCTTATGCTTGAACAAGTGTTGCAAGCTACTGTGGTCTGTATAAACCTCACAGGACACTCTATACAAGTAGTGCCTCCAAATCTTAAGAGCATGAACTATCGCCGCAAACTCCAAATCGTGCACAGGGTAATTCTTCTCATGAACCTTCAGCTGGCGCGAAGCATAA
>MDKJ01132418.1:0-56035 GCA_005239525.1 Nicotiana knightiana | reverse complement strand
TTTTTTTTTTAATTTGTATAGCGCCAATGTAGTAAGCACTATACGCTTTTTGAATTATTGGTGGGCCCAGGAAGCAGGTATAACGCCACAGTACAAGGCGCTATAGAGGTATAACGCCGCATACTATGGCGTTATACCAGGTCTGACATATTCAGAAGGTATAACGCCATAGTATATGGCGCTATACACTAACGGCACAGTTACCGTTAGTGTATAGCGCCATATACTATGTCGTTATACATAGATCCGTTCTTAATGTTTTTTTGGACCTATTTTCGTTCTACTTGTGCAAAAAGAACCTACTTGGGTTCCGCACCCGCCTTTTTTGTGCGCAGTCCGTACCTTTTTTCGAAAATTTTTATGTGAAAGATTGAAGAAAATGTGAATTTTAGCTTTAAAAATGATTTGAGTTGACTACGATTAATATTTTATATAAACGGACCTGAATCATTGTTTTGACTGTCCTAGTGGGTCTGTGTCGTGATTTGGGACTTGGGCGTATCACCGGAATTGAATTCAGAAGTCCCTAACTTGATTTAACAAGAACTGTTGAAAACTAGTAATTTGAAGGTTTAAAGAATTCCTAAGTTTGACCTTTGGCTGACTTTAATTCTACCAAGTTCGGAT
This sequence comes from Nicotiana knightiana, assembly GCA_005239525.1. NCBI lineage: Eukaryota > Viridiplantae > Streptophyta > Magnoliopsida > Solanales > Solanaceae > Nicotiana > Nicotiana knightiana. The sequence goes on along the minus strand of MDKJ01132418.1, from coordinate 55,408 downwards.
TTTGGTTCCGGAACTTGGAATAGGTTCATTTCAATATTTACAAATTGTGTACAAAATTTGGTACAAAATGGAGTTTATTTGACGTGATTCGGACGTCCAAATGTGAATTTGAAAGTTCTTAACTTTCTCTGAAGAGTTTCATACATTTTGGTGTCCGTTTCGTGGTTCTAGGTATTAATTTGGTATTTTGATCGCGGGAGCGAGCTCGTATGATGTTATTACACTTGTGTGCATGTTTGGTTTGGAGCCCTAGGGGCTCGGGTGGGTGTCAGATAGGCTACAAATTGATTTTGAACTTAGAAAGATTGCTTGTTTCAAATATTCTAGTGTCTGGTGCTTTGTTCTTCGTGATCACGAAGGGTAATCTGGACTGGGGAGGACATTACTCATCGCGAACGCGGAGTGCTGGGGTTTTACCCTTCGCGAACGCGACCTTTCCTTCGTGAACGCGTAGTGTTAGGAGGGGGACCGGGAAATTGAGATGTTACTCCACACGAACGCGAGCCCTAGCTCGCGAATGCGAAGTCTAGGGGGAGTTTCGCGAATGCGTGAGGAACATGGTGAACGCATTGGCCAATATGACTGCTGTGCATCGCAAACGAGTTAGGCCCTTCGCGAACGCGAAGAAAGCCCGACGCCCAGTCAATTAAATATCCAAAGTCGGGATTTTCTTCATTTTCACCAACTCCACATTTGAGCTCGGTCTAGAGGCGATTTTGAAGAGGAATTTCATCCTCACTTCATAAGTTAGTAGATTTTAATTCATTTTTTTCCATTTCCATCAACATCCATTGATTTCTAGCCTTTATCCTATGCTTGTTCATCGTAAAAACTAGGGATTTAGGTAGAAATTGAGAATTTTGAGAAATTGAGATTTAGACCTCAAATTGAGTTTGGGTTTCAAAATTAATCACATAATCGGGTTTGGGGGTGACTGAGTAATTGGAGTTTGGTCAGAATCCCGGGATTGACATTTGTTGACTGTTTTTCCAAACTCATTAAAGATTGAATCTTTTTTCACTCATGGGTAGTTTCTAAAGCTTATTTTGAATTGTTTGAAATATATTTGGTTATATTCGATTGTTTCGGAGGCAAATTTTAGAGGAAGGTCCTGGTTGAGCTTTGATTTGATTGCGGAGTGAGGTAGGTGTTGTGGTTAACCGTTACTTGAGGTATTATGACTTGTTAGTCTATTTGCTACACTATTTATGTGTGGGGGACAATGTATATGTGATGTGATGAGTACTTATGCATTGTTGATGGGTTAAATATAGTTCATTGTTAGATGGTGAGGATGGGAATAGGGTGATGCCGTGCCATTTTCATATCACTGGTTTATTCGATTTCATGGGTTGACGATTTATTTGGCTATTACGTGATATCGTACATTTCGTAGTTGTAATATTTCTCCCCTTTTGCATGTCCCATCCAGTTTGTACGTTATTATCCTCTGTTAATGTTATTTCCTCATATACACTTGTACATGTTTATTTACGTAGGTGTCTTGTCATAGCCTCGTTGATACCTAGTCGAGGTTAGGCTCGACACTTATAGAGTACATTGGGTCGGTTGTACTCATACTACACTTCTGCACTTCTTGTGCAGATCCTGATATTTTTCCAGTGGTGCATGAGGTGCATCAGCTCGGATAATTGCATACAGAGACTTGAGGTAGATCTGCTGGCGTCCGCATACCTTGTAGTCCCCTTCCTTTTCTCATTTTTACTGTTCATTTCTTTCGGAACAATTGTACATATGTCAGACTCTATTTGTAGACTTCTAGTTGCTCGTATACTCGTTACTCTGGATCTTTGAGAGTAGATATTATTACTTGACTTATGTTGGTAATGTATCAGATTGAGTTTTTATTTCTTGTTGTATATCATCATTATGTCGAGCAAGAGGCCGAGGTAGAGGCTGAGCTCAGCCTAGAGCTCGAGCAGCAACACCCTCAGTAGAGCCTCAGATTGATCATGAGGAAGAGGTCCCATCTCAGGTCGTACCCCTCGGGGCAGCTCAGGTCGTGGAGGGATTCACAGCCACTCGAGTGCTTTAGGCCGCTCTAGTCCGCTCGGTGGGCCTTATGGAGAGTGTGGCCCAGACTGGTCCATTCCTGGTGGCACCGGCCGTCTCTCGGGCTCGGGGAGAAGCACAGACTCCCGCTACTCACACCCTGGAGTAGGTGGCTCCCCCACACCAGACTCCAACAGCCCACCCATTTGGGGTGGTTCAGTCGGTTGTTGCGCCACAAGCCGGTGAAGGACCCGCTATGTCTTCTGAGGTCTTCTTAATGTTGGACAAGTTTACCAAGCTCTTCCCTATTCATTTCAGCAGTACACCTTCTAAGGACCCAAAAGATTACTTGGATCATTTCCATGAGGTGTTGTGCAACATGGGTATTTTTGAGATCAATGGGGTTCGATTTGTAGTCTTCCAGATGATCGGTTATGCCAAGAGATGGTGGAGAGATTATGTGTGGACTAGACCAGCTGGTTCATCTCCACTTACCTAGGATTAGGTTTCACAACTATTTCTAGATAAGTTCATTCTTTTCACTCTGAGAGAGGATTATTGTAGGCAGTTTGAGCATCTTCAACAGGGTAACATGACTGTTACCCAGTATGAGACTCAATTTGTGGACCTATCTCGCCACGCCATTATCTTTCTCCCTACTGATAGAGAGAGAGTGATGAGATTCATTGATGGGATATGACCAAGGAGAGCAGAGATGATATTTCTTTTCAAAGGTCCGTAGAGATTGCTAGACGGATCGAGATGGTTAGTGGTTAGGAGAGGGGGCCGGTACCTGATAAGAGGCCTCACCATTTAAGTGGTTTTGGTGGTGCCACGTTTCGAGGCAGGGGTACTTTTGGTAGAGGCCATCCTCCTAGAACGTTTCCGTCAGCGCTTCAGGCATGCCACAGTGCTTTGGGCAGTCATGGTCCTTATGTGTCTCATCCTGAGAAGCTAACCTACAATGCACCATCAACTCCTATTAGTGCACCTTCAATCTAGAGTTATTCGAGTGGTTATCCAAGTCGACAGGGCTAGTTCTAGGGTCAATAGTCACAACGACCGAGGGCTTATTATACTTATGGAGATCCAAGGAACCTTTCTAGATTTTGCCCTAGATCACAGGGCGACGACACCAACAGGGTTCTATGTCATGACCCCAAATTTCGCTCCGTAGGATATCGTGACGACACCCAGTCTCTACCACTAGGTAAACCTAACAAACAAGCGGAAGTAACTGAAACAATAATTTAAAATTTCAAAACTCAACAACGGATATAAAGAAAATCTCCACAACTTAGTACATATGCAATTTCCCAAAACATGGCGAAATACAAGTCACAAGCTCTATGAAATGATACTGAATATCTCTATACATCAACGTCTAAATAAGGATAAGGAAATGAAATAATTCAGGTAGAGGGGGACTCCGAGGCCTGCGGACACTGGCATGTATACCTTGAAGTCTCCGATAGTTGAATGCCTGCTAGTGCCGGGACAGGTAGGAAGTATGTGGATTTGCACAAAAGATGTGCAGAAGCATAGCATGAGTACACAACAACGGTACCCAGTAAGTGCCAAGCCTAATCTCGGTAGAGTAGTGACGAGGTCAGGTCAAGGCCCTACTGAAATAATTAAGAACAGAACATGTGTATAACGGTGAAACAATGATAGTAATAGAAATGAGAAGAGTAAAGAAATACACCAAGAATAACTACATGGAACTAAGGCAAATTATACATCATAGAGAAAAACAAGGAATATTGTGTCACGAAACTAAACAACAGAAACACAAGTGAAGAAATAGAAAGTATCAACAAGAGTCACTACCGAGGTACCGCCTCGTAGTCTGAAATCACAAATCAATTCACAATCTTTCCTTATATCAGCGGGGGAGCCTTGCATTTAGTTTTGAAAATCATTTTTCCAAAATAGCATCCCGCGTTTAGCCCACCTTATCATACTGCATGACTTCTAGTAGTTCTCCTACTAGCCATGCGTAGAAAGCCCACCTTATCTCACCCCATGCGTTTCAACCCCAAAAGCTTATACCACCGCATGCGTATCAATATCACAATGTACCACAAATCGCACCTCAAGTTTCCAATATCACAACTTGCCAAAAGAAATCAACAATAATAGTATTTTCACAATAAGGAGCCCACGACTCAACCACAATGTACACCAAGTCTTAACAATAAAAATCGGAAGTGAATAACTCAACTGAATGATATTGCACAACTTAATACTTTGCCTCAATAGGAATCACAACCTTTATAACTCAATACCAATTTCAACAACAAGATATTCCAAGAATAACAACTTCAAGTAAAGAGTTCAACAGTTAAATAATGAATACAAAATAAAGGAAACAAGAACTTAAACTAAACATGTAAATCAATTAGCAAGTAAGATATAAGACAAGTGGAGCATGTGAAAATATACTAATGATGATGAGGATAACATGTGAAGATAACTAAGTTAAGGCATGAAAGGAATCTACGTAGCTAAAACCGGTAATTTCCACATTTAGCTCGTGTACACACTCGTCACCTTGCGTACATGGCTCCCACACATCACAATTATCACAAACAGCACCAATCCTAAGGGGTAATTTACCCACACAAAGTTAGACAAGATACTTACCTCAAATCACACTAACTCAATCAACTAGTAGGCCTTTCCTCGATTATCCAACTCTGAAAAGATCGAATCTAGGAAAAACAACTTCATACTATAAATATAAACTATGTGAAGCTAATTAGAATAATAAAATTACGATCTTTACAAAGAAATAAAAAGTCACTTCTAAAAGTCAACCCGAGCCAACCCCTCGAAATCCGACCAAAATTGTAAAAGTCGAACACCCATTCGATAACGAGTCCAACCATACAAGAATTACTCAAATTCGACCTCAAGTCGCTTCAAAACCCAGAAATTTAGTCTAAGAAGTTTCTACCAGTTTTCCCCAATTTCCAATTCAACCCACTAATTAGATGATGGAACTAACAATAGATTCGTGTAATTTACCAAAACCGAATTAGGAATTATTACCCCAATGTTCCCTCTAAAAATATCTCGAAACATTGCCTCACACCGAGCTTTCTAAGTCCAAAACTGGATTATGAAACGAACCCTCAAAATTTCCCCTTTTTCTGCCTAGCGAATCCGCTTCTGCGAGCCTGGGGTCGCACTTGTGGAAAAACCATCGCAGGTGCGGATTCCACTTAAGTCCTGATATTTCTCTTCTGCAGACGATGGCTCGCACCTACGAGCCTACTTCTGCGACCATAGACAAGGCCAGCCTCATCCACATTTGAGATCACACCTCCTCACCTGTGGACTCGCAAATGTGGATCGCTCCTTGCACCTGCGATCCTAGTTGGGCAAAGGCAGCTTCGCTTCTGCGACCAATTGCTCACTTTTTTTATCTGCACCTGCGACCAATCCCTCTGCAGGTGCGATGACACTAGAAGGCTGGAACTTCAGCAAATTGCACAAGTCCAATTTTGATCCTGTTTCAATCTGTTTCACACCTAGGGCCCCTGAGACCCTGTCCGAATATGCCAACAAGTTCGAAAACACCTAACAGACCTACTTGAGGCCAAAAATCACATCATACAACATCAGTTCTACGAATCACAACCCAAATTCAAGATTATGAACTAGGAACTTCCGAAACCAATGCCGATTCATACCGAAACAACTCCGATTGACTATAAATTTTGCACACAAGTCATATACGAAATTACGGCCCTATTCCAACTTCTGAAATCATAATCCGAGCCTGATATCAATAAAGTCAACTCCCGGTCAAACTTTCCAAATCTTCCAAACTTCAATTTTCCAACTTTCGCCAATTCATGTCGAAACGACCTACGGACCTCTAGATTAACTTCCATACACTCTCTTAAGTATAAATAACCATACAGAGCTATTGGAACCGTATAAAATCTATTCCTGAGTCATCTACCCAAAATTCAAACTACGGTAAACTATTACAACTTAAACCTCCAACTTAGGTACTATGTGTCCCATTTCACTCCGAAACTCTACCGAACCTAAAACCAAGCACCCCGGAAAGTCACATAACCAAAATATAACACAGAGGAGGAAACAAGTATGGGATCAAGGCTAAAATACTCAAAACGACCAGTTGAATCATTACATTCTCCCCCTCTTAAAACAAATGTTCGTCCTCGAATGAGTATAGAGACATACCTGAAGTGGTGAAAAGATGAGGATAACTACTACGCATATCATGATCGATCTCCCACATCACCTCCTCGACTGGTTGACCCCTCCACTGAACCTTCACTGAAGTAATGTTCTTCGACCTCAACTCCGGAAGTATCACGGCGATCCGTGGTAGTGCTAGACTAGGTGGTAGTGCAAGCTTGTAGGCCACTTCTCCAATCCTTTCAAGAATATCAAAAGGTCCGATATACATGGGCCTCAACTTACCCTTCTTCCCGAACCTCATAACGCCTATCATGGGCAAAACCCGGAGCAAGACCCGCTCCCCAACTGTCACGACCCAAAATTACCCCGTCGTGATGGCGCATATCATGGTACTAGGCAAGCCGACTCATTACCAAACACAAAATAATGTTTTCAACATGCTTTTAAAACAAGAGTTTGAATCAAATCAACTCACTTAAATCCAATTCCACTGAAATCATTTAAAGATAACTTTCAACAGTTTTCAAAAAAAGGCTCAATGCAAAGGTGAGCAAAAATGATAAATCATAATCAGCCCCTCGGGCAAAACATCACTCATATACATCCCCTTAGGCAAACCTCATAGTCACTCGTAAACAGCCCCTCGGGCAAACCTCACCATCACTCATGCCTCCCAGCCACTCAGCACTCGACACTCGTACTCAGTAGGTACCTGCGCTCACTAGGGGTGTGTACATACTTCGGAGGGGCTCCTTCAGCCCAAGCGCTATATCAAGCCAAATCATGGCACAAATCGATGAGGCCCTCGGCTTATATCAAACATGCTGCGGCGTGCAACCCGATCCCAAAATATCCTCACAAATCAGGCCCTCGACCTCACTCAGTCATAAACCTCTCCAGCCCCTCGGGCTCTCAGAAATCAAAGTACTCAGCAAAACAACATTTACATGATGCATCAAAATAGAGTAAAAGAGGCTTAGCTATGCAATAAATATGTATAACATGACTGAGTATAGATTTTTCAATCAAAAAAAAAATGAGAGAATAGAAAGAAAAGACCTTTAAGGGTCAAAACAACACTGGCATAAGGCCTAAACATAGCATCCAACCAATTTACAGAAATTCTTTCTAAAATACATAAGGATAGTGTAGTTTCAACAAAATATTCCACTTTAGAGTTGACACGGGACGGACCAAGTAATAATCCCCTAAGGTGCACGCCCACATGCCCATCACCTAGCATGTGCGTCACCTCAAAATAGTCACATGAAACAAAATCCAGGGTATCATACCCTCAGGACTAGATTTACAATCGTTACTTACCTCAAACCGATCAAATCTCTACTCCGCGATGCTATTGCCCCTCGACTCAGCCTTTAAATGCTCCAAATCTATTCACAACCAGTACAATGCCATCAATATACGCTAATGGAATGAATTCCACAAGAAAACTATGAAATTAGGCCAAAAACCCGAAATCAGCTCAAACCTAGCCCTCAAGCCCACTTCTCGAAACCTGACAAAACTTACAAGACTAGAAAGCCTATTCACTCACGAATCCATACATACAAAATTCACCAAAATCCGACACTGTTTGACCCCTCAAATCCCCAAATCAAACTCTCCAAAATCCCAAGTCCTAACCCCTCATTTTCACCCCTAATTTCCACTAATTACATGATTAAACAACATGAAATCACCATATATATGAGTATTATAGCTCAAGAAACTTACCTCACTGAAAACCACTTGAATCCCTCTTCAAATCACTCCCAAAAGCTCCCAAACCGACTGAAAATGGTGGAAGATGGACCAAAATTTGCGAAGTCTCCTTTTTATACTTTTTGCCCAAGCCTTTCGCACATGGGGACCAGTTCTCGCTTTTTCAACACCGCACCTACAGAAATCCCATCGCAGATGCGGAACTCACTTAGGATCTCAGGTTTCGCATCTGCGGACAAACCTCGCAACTTCGGATCGCGCACTTGCCCACTCACACTCTGCTTCTGCGGACACTGACCAACTTCGCCCTTCCGCTTCTATGCCCCAGGTCTCGCACTTGCGGGTGATACACTCAAATTACACCTTAATAAGTAATTTAAAACGGTCGTTGTCAAATATAATAACCCAACTAGGTTGGGGTCGAATCCTACAGGGAATATGTGTGAAAAGATTACTTGAATACTGTGAAACTTGACTTAAATCGTAATTCTATTCCGTTAGCTAAAAAGAGTGATGTAATTGTGTGTAGTAAATAAGACTATAATAATGTGAGATCTTAATTAATTTGAATCAAGAAATCAAGGTTGTGTCCCCTTAAATGGAATGTAATGCTATCTACGTTAATATGATATATTTCTAATGGGAGGTCCTTTGATATGCAAATGGTTTCTAAATGACTACGCAATATTTTTCAATAGTTGAGTAGTATTTCTCTTTATGATTTTCCAAATATAAAAGATTTGCAATTAAGAATAACCAATTTATGCCAAATAAATTCACTTATTCCTAAGCGATTCGATTAAACAAGATTTAAGGCCTTGAGTTTTTGATATTCAATTCTACCAAACCCTAACCCACTTTTCCAAGTAAAGAAGAGTAAAATGGAATTAATTAATGTTTGCAACCACCAACAACAAATGAAGCATGAGAAATGAATAAATATCAACCAACAAATATTTTTAAGGTAAACACCCATTAACATTACACCCCTTTAGGGTCCACAACCTTAGTATTTAAGACTGGCTACTCATACTAAAATAAAAAGATTAAACATTAATTAAAGTCATAAGGTTTACAAAAGTACAATATTCTCTCTTCAAAAGCTTCCAAAATAATGGAGTATTCAATGCCTTCAATGTAGCCTCTTTTTAGGACAAGATGACCCACAAAAGCTCTAGTAAATCTATTTATAGTGGACTAAAAGTCGGGGTCAAAATTGGACAAAAATGCCCCTGCAGAACACTTATGCGACCGCATACTGGTTGCAGATCATGTATCCAGTCCGCATAATTTCTAATTGCACCGCAGAACTTCAAATCTCCAAGCCCATATTTCCACCACATTCGAATTATGCGGTCCGCATATCCATTATGTGATCGCATTTTCCCTTGCAGAAGTGCTACGCAGATTCCTTGGTTGCAATTACGCGGTCATTATGCGGTCCGCAGAAGTGTTATGCGGCCTCATAATGGACCACATATTCTTCTCTTTAGTTGGCCATGAGTCTGCTTCAGTTTGCGGTGATTATGCATTCCACATATGACTTCTGCAGTCGCATACTTGCAGCATTCCTGCTCTTTTGTGGCTTTTTGTCTTCTTTTCCATGTTTTTGAATTCTCAAGTCTCATGCACTGCAAAACACCAAAGTTTCATAAGAATTAACTAAAAATGCAGTGAAAGACGAACTAAAGTTTATGTAATTGGTATCAAAAGTGCCGAAATTCTACGGCACATAAGCAGGCTCGCAGATGCGCCCACTATCTTGCACCTGGACATCCAGCCTAGCCCAGCATTGCCCGCACCTGTGACTTCCAAGGCGCACCTGCGGCTCCCCTTCTGCAGGTGCGGAGAACACCAGAAACATCAGAAACCACCAAAATTAACTACTCCCAACACCAAAAATCAATTCGTTAACCTTCCGAAACACACCCAAGGCCCTTGGGACCTCAATCAGTAATACCAACAACATATAACAACACACGAACTTAGTCGAACCTTCGGAACACCCAAAATAACATCAAAACACCAAATTACCCTTAGATTCAAGCCTAAGAACTTCTAAACTTCCAAATTTCGCAAACGACGCCGAAACCTACCAAACCATGTCCGAATGGCCTAAAATTTTACACACACGTCACAAATGACACTACGAACCTAATCCAACTTCCGGAATTCCATTTCGACCCTGATATCAAATTTTCCATTACTGGCCAAAATTGCCAAATTTCTAACTCTCGCTAATTCAAGCCTAATTCTACCACGGACCTCCAAATCAGATTCCAGGCACGCTCCTAAGTCCAAAATCACCTAACAGATCTAACCAAACCATAAAAATCCAAATCCGAGATCGTTTACTCATAAGTCAACATCCGGTTGACATTTCCAACTTAAACTTCTAAATAGGAGACTAAGTGTCTCATTCCACTCCGAAACTACTACGGACCCAAACCAACCAACCCAATGCAATAAAATATAGCTGAATAAAACATAAAGAAACAGAAATGGGGGGCTGGGTGGGTGGGTGGGTGGGATATAACTCTCAAAATGATCGACCGGGTCGTTCATCCTCCCTCTCTTAAACAAACATTCTTCCTCGAACGAGTCTAGAAACATACCTGGAGTCTCAAATAGGTGTGGATATCTGCTCCGTATCTCCCACTCGATCTCCCAGGTGGCCTCCTCCACAGGATGACCTCTTCACTGCATCTTCACTGAAGCTATTCCCTTTGACCTCAATTTTCGAACATGCCGATCCAAAATAGCCATCGGCTCCACATCATAAGTCATATCACCCTCCAACTGAACCGTGATGAAGTCCAAAACCTGGGACGAATCGCCAACATACTTCCGGAGCATGGAAACATGAAATACCGGATGCACACTCGACAAGCTGGGTGGAAAAGCAAGCTTGCCACTTCCCCTATCCTCAGAAGCACCTCAAATGGCCCAATTAACCGGGGGCTCAACTTTCCCTCTTCCCAAACCACATAACACCCTTCATGGGTGAATCCTTCAGCTAAACCTTCTCCCCAACCATAAAATACATATCACAAACCTTCATGTCCGCATAACTCTTCTGCCTAGACTGTGCCGTGCGAAGCCGCTTCTGAATCAATTTCACCTTATCTAATGCATCCTGAACCAAGTCTGTACCCAAGATCCTAGCCTCACCCGGCTCGAACAATCCAACTGGAGATCTACACCTCATCCCATATAAAGCCTCGTACGGAGCCATCTGAATACTCGACTGATAAGTGTTGTTATATGCCAACTCCGCGAGCGGCAGAAACTGGTCCCATGAACCCCCCCCATGTCAATGACAAACGTGCGTAACATGTCCTCCAATATCTGAATAGTGCGCTCGGACTGTCCTATCGTCTTAGGGTGAAAAGCTGTGCTCAACTCAACCTGAGTACCCAACTCTCGCTGCACGGCCCTCCAAAAATGCGATGTGAACTGAGTACCTTTATCTGAAATGATGGAAACTGGGACACCATGAAGGCGAACAATCTCTCGAATATAAATCCCAGCAAACCGCTCTGAAGTATAAATAGTACCAACATGAATGAAGTGTGTGGACTTGGTCAGCCGATCCACAATAACCCAAATAGCATCAAACTTCCTCCAAGTCCTTAGGAGTCACACTACAAAGTCCATGGTGATTCGCTCCCACTTCCACTCCAGGATCTCTAATCTATGAAGCAAGCCACCCGATCTCTGATGCTTATACTTAACCTGCTGATAGTTGATACACCGAGCTACAAACCCGACTATATCATTCTTCATCCGCTTCCACCAATAGTATTCTCTCAAATCCCGGTACATCTTCGCGGCACCCGAATGGATGGAATACCACGAGCTGTAGGCCTCCTCAAGAATCAACTCCGGAAGCCCGTCCACATTATACACACATATCCGGCGCTACATCCTCAACACACCATCATAACCAATAGTCACATCTCTAGCATCACCTCGCCGGACCCTGTCCTGAAGAATGATCAAGTGGGGGTCGTCATACTGACGATCCCTGATACGGTCATAAAGAGAAGACCTTGAGACCACGCAAGCTAATACCCGACTAGGCTCCAAAATATCCAATCTCACAAGCTGGCCTGCTAAGGCCTGAACATCCAATTCCAAGGGTCTCTCTGCTGCTGGAAGATATGCTCAACTCCCCAAACTCTCTGCCCGGCGACTCAAGGCATCGGCCACCACATTGGCCTTCCCCGGATGGTAAATAATAGTGATATCATAGTCCTTAAGAAGCTCCAACCATCTCCGCTGACACAAATTAAGATCCTTGTGCTTAAACAGATGCTGCAAACTCCGGTGATCAATATAGATCTCACAATGCACTCTATACAAATATTGACGCCAAATCTTCATGGCGTGAACAATGACTTCTAACTCAACATCATGGAAAGGATAGTTCTTCTCATGGGTCTGCAACTGGCGAGAGGCATAGGCAATCACCCTACCCTCCTGCATCAAAACACATCCAATGCCTATCCTCGAGGCATCACAATACACGGTATAAGAACCTGAAGCTAATGTCAGAACTAACACTAGAGTTTTAGTTAAAGCAGTCTTGAGCTTCTGAAAGCTCTCCTCAGACTCATTCGACCACCTGAATAGAGCACCCTTTTGGGTCAATTTGTTCAGGGCGATGCAATAGATGAAATACCTCCATAAAGCGACTGTAATAACCCACCAAACCAAGAAAGCTCCTAATCTCCGTGGCTGAGGACGGTCTAGGACAACTCTGCACCGCCTCTACCTTCTTCGGATCCACCTAAATACCCTCACTGGACACCACGTGCCCCAAGAATGCTACCAAACCGAGGCAAAACTCACACTTGGAGAATTTTGCATAAAGCTTCTCCTCCCTCAATCTCTGTAATACAATCCTCAAATGTTGAGCATGCTCCTCCTGGCTATGAGAGTACACCAGGATGTCATCAATGAATACAATAACGAAAGAATCCAAATAGGGCTGGAATACATTGTTCATCAAATGCATGAACGCTGTTGGGGCATTTGTCCGCCCAAAGACATCACCAAGAACTCATAATGGCCATAACGGGTCCTAAAAGATGTCTTAAGAATATCCGAATCCCAAATCTTCAGCTGGTGATACCCGGATCCCAAATCAATCTTGGAGAACACCCTCGCTCCCTGAAGCTGGTAAAATAAATCATCAATACGAGCCAAATGATACTTGTTCTTGAATGTGACCTTGTTCAACTGCCTGTAATCAATGCACATCCTCATGGAACCATCCTTCTTCTTCACAAATAGAACCGGTGCACCCCAAGGTGACACACTAGGCCGAATAAACCCCTTATCAAGGAGTTCCTGAAGTTGTTCTTTCAATTCCCTTAGCTCTGTCGGTGCCATACAATACGATGGAATAGAAATGGGCTGAGTGCCTGGCATCAAGTCAATACCAAGTCAATATCCCTATCAAGCGGCATGCCCGGCAGGTCTGCAGGAAACACATCCAAAAAATCTCGTACTACCGGAACATAATCAATGGTAAGAGTATCTGCACTAACATCCCTCACAAAAGCCAAATAGGATAGGCAACCCTTCTCAACCATACATTGAGCCTTCAAGTATGAAATCACCCTACTTGGTACATAATCTATAGAGTCACTCCACTCAACCCTCGAAAATTCTGGCATCGCTAATGTCACGGTCTTAGCGTGACAGTCTAGAACAACATGGCATGGAGATAACCAGTCCATACCCAATAACACATCAAAGTAAACCATACTAAGTAACAGAAGGTCCACTCAGGTCTCCAGACCCCCCAATAGTCACCACACACGACCGATATATGCGGTCTACAATAATAGTATTGCCCACAGGAGTAGATACATGAACAGATGAAACTGAAGACTCACGGGGCATATCCAGTAAATGAGCAAAATATGAGGAAACATATGAATACGTGGAAGTAGGGTCAAATAATATGGAGGTATCTCTGTGACAGACTGAAACAATACCTGTAATCACGTAATCTGAAGCAATAACATCTGTTCTGGCTGGGATTGCATAGAAACGGTCCCGACCACCACCTGATCGACCTCTACCTCTAGGGCGACCCATAACTGACCGACTTCCACACGTAGCTGACTGGGGAGGGCGGGGGAGGGGTAGGGGGAGGGGGGGGGGGGGGAGGGGTAGGGGGAGGGGGAGGGGGATGGGTGAAGTAACCGGTACTGAAGTCGATGGCTAATTCCTCTTATTAGGCAGACCCCCATGACGATGAGGACACTACCTCCACATATTCCCAAACTCTCTAGACTCAAAATAACCCCTGATTCCGGTGACGGGGACTGAAGGGAACCCCTAGCACCGGGATGACTGGTAGAAGAACTTGGCATGGAGGATCCCTGAACTGATGGAGCACGAGACGAACTCTATACTGGGAGGGCACTAAGTGATGAGTGGCCCTGATGAGAACTATGAGAACCATGGCCCGATGATGCACCACGGTGAATTGGGCGAGCTAACTGAGCATGCTTGAATGGACGGCCTCTGTCATGCTGGAACTGACCCTCATGAGGAACACCACTGAATCCACCCCATCCATGAGGACTCTTGGCCTCCCTCTCAACCCTCTCCTGACCGTGAACCATCTCAATATGTCGATTAATGTCAAAAACCTCATCAAGAGTAGCACTGGACACCCTCTCTCCGGTTATAAGCAATCGAAGTTGAAAATCGAGGCTATCTATAAACCTCTTGATCCTCTCGCGATTTGTGGGAACCAACCAGATCGCATGTTGGGTGAACTTGGAGAACCGCATCTCATACTGAGTAACAGACATATCACCCTGTCGAAGCTGCTCAAATTGTCTGCGCAGCTCCTCTCTGCAGGACTGAGGTCCAAACTTCTCCAGAAAGAGAATAGAGAACCCGGCCTACGCCTATCGTAAGCCTCCCACCAACTAAATTCATCCTTAGAGAATTGGAAAGTAGTGAATGAGACCCCACTGGTCTCCAGAATACCTGCTGTCCGAAGCATCCTCTGAAACTTATCCAAGAAACCTTGTGCATCCTCACCCTCAGCACCAATTAAAGACGGAGGCTGGAGTCTCCCAAACCTCTCCAATCTGTGCTGCTTATCCTCGGGCATAACAGGAACTACATAGTCCTGAGCAGCTGCAATTGGCTGGGCTGGTGGTACCTCCGGTGTTTGAAGTCCCTAAACAACTTGCTCCGGTATGTGGGCGGTGGGAGTCTGAGTGTCTCCCCCAGCCTGAGAAGTAGCTACGGTCGTAGAAATAGAGACCGCCTGAGCAAGGCCAGTACATATTGATAAAATCTGAGCCAGAGCCTCCCGAAGGCCAGGAATCACAATAGGCACAGGTGGTGCCTGAGCTGGTCCCCCTGGAGCTTCAGCGACTGGGACCTGGTTTGGAGCAACTATAGGGTCCACAGGTAGTGCACCGACTGTTGTGAAGGCTGCACCTCTACCTCGACCACGTCCTCGACCGCAGCCTCGGCCTCTCGCGGGCCTGGATGGTGGTACTGGTGGCTGGTCACCCTGCCCGGTAGTGCGAGTCCTCACCAATTGTGAGAGAATGAAACAATAGAAGTTTACTTATCAAAATCAACATATTCGCACGACAAGAGTTCAAGAATGTGAGATATTTCCTAAGGGTTATGCAGCCTCTCGAAGATAAGTACGGACGTCTCCGCACTGATCCGCAAAACTCTACTAAACTTGCTCATGACTTGTGAAACCTATGTAACCTAGGCTCTGATACCAACTGTCATGACCCAAACTAACCTCGTCGTGATTGCACCTATCATGGTACTAGGAAAGCCGACTCATTACCAAAAACAAAATGATGTTTTCACATCAAGTAATTTCAAAGCTATTTAATAATAAACCTTCGTAAAGAAGTTCAAATCAAAACAAAAGTGCAGAATGAAAAGCCCGACATCGGGGTGTCACCAGTCATGAGTATCTACTACAATTTATCTGACAGTATCGAGACTAACATAGTCTTGAAAGTAGCTAAAAAAAACTAAAGGAAGATAAGAGGGAGCAGAGCAGGGTTGCGATAATCGGGAAGCTACCTTGCTATCTCTGAGAAAATCTGCAACTGGAATAGTCAACAGCCGCTACCGCGTCCAGATATGCCTGGGTCTGCACACAAGGTGCAGGGAGTAACGTGAGTATGCCAACTCAGTAAGTAACAACAGTAAATAAAGACTGAGCACTAGTGACGAGCAATAATGCAAGTAAAATTCATATCACAAAACTCAGTAAAATACAACATGCTTTTAAAACCAGAGTTTCAGTCAAATCAACTCGCTTAAATCCAATTCCAATGAAATATTTTAAATATGGCTTTCAACAACTTTTAAACAAAGGCTCAATGCAAAGGTGAGCAAAAATGATGAAATCATAATCAGCCCATCGGGCAAAACATCACTCATAGACAGCCCCTCGGGAAAACCTCACAATCACTCGTAAACAGCTCCTCGGGCAAACCTCACCATCTCTCATGCCTCCCAGTCACTCAGCACTTGGCACTCTCACTCAGTAGGTCTGCGCTCACTAAGGGGTGTGTACAAACTCCGGAGGGGCTCCTTCAGCCCAAGCTCTATATAAAGCCAAATCATGGCATAAATTAATGAGGCCCGCGACCTATATCAAACATGCTGCGGCATGCAGCCGGATCCCAAAATATCCTCACAAATTAGGCCCTCGGTCTCACTCGGTCATAAACCTCTCCAGCCCCCCGGGCTCTCAGAAATCAAAGTACTCAGAAGAACATCATTTACATGATGCATCAAAATAGAGTAAAAGAGGCTGACACAGGACGGACCAAGTCACAATCCCCAACGGTGCACGCCCGCACGCCCATCATCTAGCATGTGCATCACCTCAAGATAGTCACATGACACAAAATCCGGGCTTTCATACCCTCAAGACTAGATTTACAATCATTACTTACCTCAAACCGATCAAATCTCTACTCCGCGATGCTCTTGCCCCTCGACTCGGCCTCCAAATGCTTCGAATCTATTCACAACTAGTACTATACCATCCATATACACTAATGGAATGAATTCCACAAGAAAAATTATAAAATTAGGCCAAAAACCCGAAATCGGCTCAAATCCGGCCCCGAGCCCACGTCTGGAAACCTGACAAAAATTACAAAACTAGAAAGCCCATTCACTCACGAATCGAGACATACAAAATTCAAAAAAATACGACACTGTTTGACCCCTCAAATCCCCAAATCAAACTCTCCAAAATCCCATGCCCTAACCCCTCATTTTCACCCCTAATTTCCACTAATTACATGATTAAACAACGGGAAATCACCATATATATACGAGTATTAGAGCTCAAGAAACATACCTCAATGAAAACCCCTAGTGAAAACCCCTTGAATCTCTCTTCAAATCACTTCCAAAAGCTCCAAACTCGACTGAAACTGGTGGAAGATGGACAAAAATTCGCAAAGTCTCCTTTTTATACTTTCTGCCTAGGCCTTTCGCACCTGCGGACCAATTCTCGCTTCTGCGACACCGCACCCACGAAAATCCCATCGCAGGTGAAGAAATCACTTAGGATCCCAGGTTCCACATCTGCGGACAAACCTCGCACCTGTGCACTCACACTCTGCTTCTACGGAAACTGTCCAACTCCGCCCTTCCGCATCTGCGCCCCAAGACTCGCACCTGCGGCTCCAGCCTAGCCCAGAATACCCACACCTGCAGCCTCGCACCTGCGGCTCCACTTCCGCAGGTGCAGAGAACACCAAAAACTTCAGAAACCAACAAAAACAACTATTTCCCAACACCAAAAATCAATCCGTTAACCTCCCGAAACACACTCGAGGCCCTCGGGACCTGAACCAATAATACCAACAAGTCATCTAACAACACACAAACTTAGTCGAACCTTCGAAACACCCAAAACAACATTAAAACACCAAATTACCCTCAGATTCAAGCCTAAGAACTTTTAAACTTCCAAATTCTGCAAACGATGCCGAAACATACCAAACCAAGTCTGAATGGCCTCAAATTTTTTACACACGTCACAAATGACACTAAGAACCTATTCCAACTTCTGAAATTCCATTCCGACCCCGATATCAAATTTTCCACTGCCGACCAAAATCGCCAAATTTCCAACTTTCGCCAATTAAAGCCTAATTCTACCACGGACCTCCAAATTACATTCCAGACGCACTCCTAAGTCCAAAATCACCTAACAGAGCTAACCGAATCATAAAAACCTAAATCCGAGATCATTTACGCATAAGTGAGCATCCGATTGACTTTTCCAACTTAAACTTCTAAATAGGAGATTAAGTGTCTCATTCCACTTCGAAACCACTCCGGACCCGAACCAACCAACCTGATGCAATACAATACAGCTGAATAACACATAAAAAAGCATAAATTAGGGGAACGAGGTTATAACACTCGAAACGACCGGCTGGGTCATTACACCGACCATGAATGCAACATCGTGAACCTTCCGTTCCCCATAACTCTTCTGTCTAGATTAGGTTGTACGAAATTGATCTTGGATCAATTTAACCTTTTCCAAAGCATCCTGAACTAAGATAGCCTAGACTCACCCATCTCAAACCAACCCACCAGAGATTGATACTGCCTCCCATACAAGGCCTCATACGGTGTCATCTGTATGCTCAACTGCTAGTTATTATTGTAGGAAAACTTCACAAGCGGCAAGAACTGATCCCAAGAACCCCCAAACTCCATCACACATGCACGAAGCATATCCTCTAATATATGAATAGTGCGTTTGGACTGTCCGTCCATATGAGGGTGAAATGTTGTACTCAACTCAACCGGCGTTCCTAACTCATACTGTATGACCCTTCAGAACCGCGATGTAAAGTGCGTACCTGATGATGGATACCGCCATGCCATGAAGTCTGATAATATCGTGAATATAGACCTGAGCCAGCTACTCTAAGGAATAAGTAGTTACCACTGGAATGAAATGAGCTGACTTGGTCAACCTATCCAAAATCACCTATATGCATCGAACTTCCTCTGAGACCGTGGGAGCCTAACAATGAAATCCATAGTAACCCGCTCTCGTTTCAACTCTGTAATATTTAGCCTCTGAAGCAACCCACCTAGCCACTGATGCTCATACTTCACATTCTTACAATTTAGGCACCGAACTACATACTCCAGTATATCCTTCTTCATTCTCCTCCACCAATAGTGCTTCCTCAAGTCCTGATACATCTTGGTAGCACCAGGATGAATGAAGTACCGTGAATTGTGAGCCTCCTAGAGAATGAACTCACAAAAACCATCTATATTAGGCACACATAGAATGCCCTTCATCCATAATACATCGTCATCCCGTAATAGTGACCTCCTTGGCATTGCGTACTGAACCGTTTCTTTTAGGACAAGCAGATGGGGGTCGTCATACTGCCGCTCTCTGATACGATAATATAGAGAAGACCGAGAAACCACAATAACCAAAACTTGAATCGGCTCTGAAAAATCTAATCTAACAAACTGGTTGGCCAAGGCCTAAGCAGCCAATGCTAATGGTCTCTATGCTTCCTGTATATATGCTAAACATCCCAAGCTCTCTACTTTGCGACTCAAGGCATCGACCTCCACATTGGCCTTTCTAGGATGATATAGAATGGTGATATCATAGTCTTTAAGCTACTCAAAAGCACCTCTACTACCGCAAGTTAAGATCATTCTATTTGAACAGATGCTATAGACTCCGGTGGTCGGTATAGACCTCACAAGGAACACCGTACAAATAGTGCTACCAAAACATCAAGGAATGAACGATAGCTACTAACTCAAGGTCATGGATAAGATAATTCTTCTCAGGAACCTTCAACTGTCTAGGCGCATAGGCAATCAGCCTGTCGTCTTGCATCAACACCACGCCAGACCAATACATGATGCATAACAATACATAGTGTAATACCCCGAATCCGTAGGCAACACCAACACTAGAGCTGTAGTCAAAATTGTCTTGAGCTTTTAAAAGCTCTCCTCACATTCCTCAGTCCACCTGAACAAAGCACCCTTCTTGGTCAATCTGGTCATAAGTGCTGCAATATATAAGAAACCCCCTACAAATCGACGATAATACCCTACTAAACCAAGAAAACTATGAATCTCAGTAGCTGAAGATAGTCTGGGTCAACTCTGCACTACTTTGATCTTCTTCGGATCTACCTTGATCCTCTCAAGCCACTGTATCAAGCCAAAATTCATAGTTTGAAAATTTTGCATATATTTTCTTTTCTCTAAAGGTCTGGAGTACGGTCCTAAGGTACTTCTCATGATCCTCCTGAATCGAGGAGTACACCAAGATGTCGTCAATAAACACAATGACGAATGACTCAGGATAGGGATGAAATACACTGTTCATTAAATGCATGAATGTTGTTGGGGAATTGGTCGGCCCAAATGATATCAGAAGGAACTCTTAGTGACCATACCGAGTTCTGAAGGCAGTATTCAGAATATCCGGCTCCCCAATCTTCAACTGATGATAACTTGACCGCAAATCAATCTTTGACAACACTTTGTCAACCTGTAGCTGATCAAGTAGGTCATCAATGCGTGGCAATGGATACCTATTCTTTGCCGTAACCTTGTTCAACTGTCGATAATCGATAGACATATGCATAAAACCATCTTACTTCTTTACAAACAAGACTGGAGCACCCCAAGGTGATACACTAGGCCGAATGAAGCCCTTATCAAGCAACTCTTGAAACTGGTCCTTTAATTCCTTCAACTCTGCTGGGGCCCTATGATGTGGTGGAATAGAAATGGACTAAGTTCCCAGTAACAAATCAATACCAAAATCGATAGCTTGTCGAGCGATATGCCCGAAAGATCCGCTGGAAATACATTGGAATAATCCCTCACTACCGGAACGGTCTCGACGGTAGGAGTATCAACACTGACGTCGTTTACATAGGATAGATACGTATCAAATCCCTTTCCAACCACCCACTATGCCTTAAGGAAAGACACGACCCTGCTAGGAACATAATCTTAAGTATCCCTCCACTCCAACTGCGGAAAACCTAGCATAGCCAATGTCACCGTTTTGGAGTGACAATCGAGAGTAGAATGATAGGGTGGAAATTAATCCATGCCCAAAATAATATCAAAATCTACCATATTGAGCGATACTAGATTGGCTCTGGTGTCAAAACCACCAACACAACTAAACACGACCAATACACACAGTCAACAGCAATGGAATCTCCCACAGACGTGGACACATAGACAGGAGAACTCAAATAATCATGAGATATTCCTAAATATGGAGAAAAGTAAGATGATATATATGAATAAGTGGATCCTGGATCAATAAGATTGATGCATCTCTATGACAAACCGAAACAATACTTGTGATGACTGAGTTAGATTCAATTGCCTTCGTCCTAGCGGGAAGAGCAAATTATATGGCCTGGCCTCCCCCTCTAGGGCGACCTCTACCTGCCCGCGAGCTGGCTGTTCATGTGGAGTGGAAACTGGTATGGTAACCACCACTTGAGAATCCTGAGGACCATGTGGAATACGTGGGACCTGATTAGCTTGTGGAGGTGCACCCCTCCTGAGTCTGGGGAAATCCCTCATCATATGAGGAGTGTCATCGCACTCAAAACGCCCTTAGAGGACGTGGCTGTTGGGACTGGCTCAGGACTAGTTGGCTGGACTGACCGCTAAAAGCACACCGTGCAGGAGGTGTGCTAGACAATAGCGATACATAATGGGGAACCTGACGTCTTGGAGTGGCTGGGATACCGCTGGAAACTGGAAGTGTTGAATGAACCAGGTGGCTCGCATATCCCCTACCATGACTGGCTGCAACTGGGGCATAGGCACCACTATATGTGCCAGAATCTGGAGGCCTCTTGTCATCCCTCTCCTCTCTCTCTTGGGCCCGCATACCCTCCATTTAAAGTCTTCTCCCCATGCATCCCTAAGACTTCAAGGAACAAACTCCCTCATGAACATAGCGGAAAATTGAGCCCAAGTGAGTGAAGCTTTGTCGGCCGGACTACCCAACTCATACGCTTACCACTACTGATAAGCTGCTCCCTTAATCTGGAACATTTTCCACAATACCCATAGTATGGAGGATACGATGGCACTCCTCAAGAAAACCATGGGCATTCTCTTACACCAAACCACTGAAGGTAGGAAGGTGGTACTTCTTGTATCTCTCGAGCTTGAGCTGCTCCCCCTCAAAAGCTTCTACCCTAACCTAGGGCTGAACTGGGCAACCTCCTGCACTGGTATAACCTCTAGAAACTGGTCATCATGGACTCACTTCTCTAGGGTACGGGCAACAGGAGTGTATGCACCTCCCCCGGCTTGAGACGATGTGGCAGGAGCAACTGGGATCAACCCTGCATGAGCCAGAGTGCCAAACATGCTCAAACACTTGGTGAGGGTCTCCTAAAAAGGTGGGGCAGTAACATGAACATTAGATGCCTGTCCTCCAACTGGAGCTACTAGTGGCTCTTCTGTAGCAGCTCAGGTCGGTGCTTTGGCTGAACTCCCGCTAGTGTCGGGACTAGTAGGAAGTATCTAGATTTGCAAAAAAGATGTGCTGAAGCATAGCATGAGTACACCACAACGGTACCCAGTAAGTGCCCAAGCCTAACCTTGGTAGAGTAGTGACGAGGTTAGGTCAAGCCCCTACTCGAATAATTAAGAACATAACATGTGTATAATAGTGAAACAATGATAGCAATAGAAATGAGAATATTAAATTAATACACCAAGAATATATACATGGAACTAAGGAAAATTATACTTCATAGAGAAAAACAAGGAATATTGTGTCACGAAACAAAATAACAGAAATAACAAGTGAAGAAATAAAAAGTATCAACAAGAGTCACTACCGAGATACCGCCTCGTAGTCTCAAATCAAAAATCAATTCACAATCTTTCCTTATCGTGGCAGCCTTGCTTTTAGTTTTGACAATCATTTTACCGAAATAGCATCCCGCTTTTTATCCCACCTTATCACACCGCATAACTTCTAGTAGTTCCACGCGTATCAAGTCCATCTTATCTCTCTGCATGCATTTCACCCCAAAAGGTTATACCACCGCATGTGTATCAATATCACAACGTACCACAAATCACACCTCAAGCGCCCAGTATCACAACTTGCCAAAAGAAATCAACAATAACAATATTTTCACAATAAGAAGCCCACGTCTCAACCACAATGTAAACAAAGTCTCAACAATAACAACCGGAAGTGAATAACTCAACAAAATGATATTTCACAACTTAACACTTTGTCTCAATAGGAATCATGGCCTTTGTAACTCAATATCAATTTCAAAACAGGATATTCCAAGAGTGACAACTTCAAGTAAAGATTTCAATAATAAAATAATGAATACGAAATAAAGGAAACAAGAACTTCAACTAATCATGTTGAGAAATTAGCAAGTAAGAGATAAGACAAATAGAGCATGTGAAAGTATACTAATGATGATGAAGATAACTTAATTAAGCCCGTGTACACACTCGTCACCATATGTACACGACTTCCACACATCACAATTATCACAAACAACACCAATCCTAAGTGGTAACTCCCCCACACAAAGTTAGACAAGACACTTACCTCAAATCACGCTAACTCAATCAACTAGTAGGCCTTTCCCTTGATTATCCAACTCCGAAAATCGAATCTAGCTAAAAAAACTTCATACTATAAATATAATCTATAGGAAACTAATTCGAACAACAAATTACGATCTTTGAGAAGAAATAAAAAGTCAACTCAAAAAGTCAACTCGGGTACGCATCTCGGAACCTGACCAAAATTACAAAATCCGAACACCCATTTGATAACAAGTCCATTCATATAGGAATTACTCAGATACGACCTCAAATCGCCTTTCAAAACCCAAATAGTTAGTCTAGGAAGTTTCTACCATTGTTCCCCAATTTCCAACCCAACCCACCAATTAAAGTATGAAATTAACAATAGATTCATATAATTTAACCAAAATTGAGTTAGGAATTCTTACCCCAATGATCCCTATGAAAATATCCCGAAACATTACCTCACACACGAGCTCTCTAAGTCCAAAAATGGTTTATGAAACAAACCCTCAAAGTTTCCCCTTTTTGAGCCCAGCGAATCCGCTTCTGCGAGCTTGGGGTTGCACTTACGGACCTCCAAATTAACATCAGGACACCTTCCTAAGTATCTAGTTGTGCCTCGTGATTTTTTGAGTGCTCCTGTGTATGTGTCAATGCTTGTTGGAGATTCTATTATTGTAGATATTTTTTATCTCTCGTGTGTGATTACTATTGGGAGTCTTGAGACTAGTGTAGATCTCCTACTTCTTGATATGGTGGGCTTTGATGTTATTTTTGGCATGGATTGGCTGTCACACTATCATGCTACGTTAGACTGTCACGCCAAGACAGTGACCTTAGCCATGCTAGGGTTGCCTTGACTAGAGTGGGGAGGGGCTCTTGGTCATTTTACCAATAGGGTTATTTCTTATGTGAAGGCTCGACGCATGGTTGAGATGGGATATTTAGCCTATTTTGCCTATATTCGCGACTCTAGTGCGGAGGTTCCTTCCATGGATTCAGTACCAATTTTGCGTGAGTTTCCAGAGGTGTTTCCTACAGATCTACTGGGTATGCCACCTGAAAGAAATATTGACTTCTATATTGACTTGGCTCTGGGAACTTAGCCCATTTCTATTCCACCATACTGCATGGCTCCGCCGGAGTTAAAGGAACTGAAGGAGCAGTTGTAAGATTTGCCTGATAAGGGATTCATTAAACCTGTCTTTCCTTGGGGTGCTCCCGTGTTGTTCGTCAAAAAAGAAGGATGGTTCGATGAGGATGTGTATAGACTATCGGCAGTTGAACAACTATCAAGAACAAGTACCCATTTCTGAGGATCGATAACTTATTTGATCAGCTTCACGGTGCCAAAGTTTTTCCAAAGATCGATTTGAGGTCTAGTTACCATCAGTTGAATATTAGGGCATCTGATGTCCCTAAGATAGCTTTTCGGACCCAGTATGGAATTATGAGTTCCTAGTAATGTCATTTGGGTTGACATATGCCCCCAACATCATTTATGGAATTGATGAACCGAGTATTTAAGCCTTATATGGATTCTTTTCTAATCATATTCATTGATGGTATCATGATCTACTCTAGCAGTAGAGAGGAGCATGAGCAGCATCTTCTGATTATATCTACTCCATATATCATGATATCTGATTGATGTAGGATGGCAGGGTGATTGCGTACTCATCTTGGCAGTTGAAGGTTCATGAGAAGAATTACCATGTTCTTGACCTAGAGTTGGCATCCATTATTCATGCACTAAAGATTTGGAGGCATTACCTCTATGGCTTGTCGTGTGAGGTGTTCACGTATCATCGGAGTCCACAGTACTTATTCAAGCAAAAGGATCTCAACTTGAGGCAGATGAGGTGCTTGGAGCTGTTGAAAGACTATGATATCACCATTTTGTATCAGTTGGGAAGGCCAATGTGGTGGCCGATGCCTTGAGTAGAAAGACTGTGTGTATAGGTAACCTTGCATATATTTCGGTCGGTGAGAGACCACTTGCATAAGATGATTAGGCCTTGGGAAATCGGTTCGTGAGGTTAGAGGTTTCAGAGCCCAGTCGTGTTCTAGCTTGCATGATTTCTCGCTCTTCCTTGTATGAGTGCATCAGAGAGCGTCAGTATGACGACCCTCATTTGCTCGTCCTTAAGGACATGGTGCGACACGGTAGTTTTAGGAAGGTTACTATCAGAGATGATGGGGTGTTGAGGGTGCAGGGTTGTATTTGTGTGCCCAATGTGGACGGGCTTCGTGAGTTGATTCCTGAAGAGGTCCACAGTTCGTGGTATTCTATTCATCCAAGTGCCACCAGATGTATCAGAATTTGCAGCAGTATTATTGGTCGAGAAGAATGAAAAAGGATATAGTTGTATATGTGGCTTGGTGTTTGAATTGTTAGCAAGTAAAGTACGAGCATCCGCGGCCTGTCGCTCCATTTTAGAAGCATGAGATTCTCGAGTGGATCTGGGAGCGTGTTACCATGGATTTTGTTGTTGGGCTCCCACAGACTTTGAAGAAATTCAATGCAGTATGGGTCATTATGGATGTGTTGACCAAATCCGCACATTTCATTCCAGTAGCAGTTACCTATTATTCATAGCGAATGACTGATATTGATATCCGTGAGATTGTTCATTTTCACGGTGTGCCGATGTCCATTATTTCTGCTCAGGGTACACAGTTCACATGGTAGTTCTAGAGGGACATATAGCGTGAGTTAGGCACAGAGGTTGAGTTGAGTACAAAATTCTACCCCCAGACGGACGGTCAGTCCGAGTGCACCATTCGATATTGGAGGATATGCTTTGCGCTTGTGTTATGAATTTTGGGAGCTCTTGGGATCAATTCTTTCCTCTTGAGAAGTTTGCCTACAACAACAACTACCGATCGAGTATTCATATGGCCCCCTATGAGACATTATATGGGAGAGGGTGTCGTTTGCCAGTTGGGTAGTTTTAGCCGAGAGAGGCTGGGTTGTTGAGTACCGATTTGGTTCAGGATGCCTTGAAAAAGGTCAAGATGATTTAGGATCGACTTTGAATAGATCTGTCTAGGCAGAAGAGTTATGTCGATCATAGAGTTCGTGATGTTGCATTCATGGTAGAAGAGAGGTTTTACTTTGGGTTTCTCCCATGAAGGGTTTTATGTGGTTCAGAAAAAAGGGAAAGTTGATCCCTAGGTATATCGTACCCTTTTAAATTCTCGAGAGAGTGCGTGAGGAGTCCTACAATCTTGCATTGCCCCCATCTTATCATTAGTCTACCCGATGTTCCATGTCTCCATGCTCTAGAAGTACCATGATGAGCCATCCCATGTGTAAGATTTTAGCTCAGTCCAATTGGACAAAATTTCACTTATGAAGAGGAGCTGGTGGGTATTCTAGCCCGACATGTCCAGAAGTTGAGGTTTAAGAGTTATCCTTCAGTTAATATACAGTGGAGAGGACAGCTGATCAAGGCATCCACGTGGGAGTCCGAGTCCGACATGCGGAGTAGATACCCACACCTTTTCACCAGTCCAGGTACCTTTCTATGTCCGTGCGACGACGAATGTTTGTTTTAAAGGTGGAGAATGTGATGAACTGATAGGTTTGAGTTTTAGAAATCGTTTATGTGTCCCGAGATCTAGAATAGCTCATTTAACCTTCCTCGATTTATGTACATAGTCCGTATCTTTTTCCAAAAAAGTTTTATGTGAAAAATTGAAAAAAGTGAATTTTAGCTTTAAAAATAATTTGAATTTACTACGGTCAACATTTTGTTGAAACAGACTGAATCAGTATTATGACGGTCCTGGTGTGTCTGTATCGTGATTTGGGACTTGGGCGTATTCCCGAAATTGAATTCGAAAGTCCATAACTTCATTTAATGTGAATTGTTGAAAACTAGTAATTTGAAGGTTTAAAGAATTCATAAGTTTGACTGTAGATTGACTTTGTTTCTACCGGGTTCGGATTTTGGTTCCGGAATATGGAATATGTTTATTTAAATATTAGTAACTTGTACGCAAAATTTCGTGCAAAACAGAGTTGAATTGACGTGGTTCGGACGTCCGGTTTTAAATTTGAATGTTCTTAAGTTTCTTTGAAAAGTTTCATACATTTTGGTATTCGATTCGTGGTTCTAATTATTATTTTAGTGTTTTGATCGCGTGAGCGAATTCATATGATATTATTACACATTTGTGCATGTTTGGTTTGGAGCGCGAGGGGCTGGGGTGTGTTCTGAGTAGGCTACAAATTGATATTGAACTTAAAAAATTACTTGTTTCAGAGAGTCTAGTGCCTGGTGCTTTGTTCTTCGCTATCGCGAAGCCACTCTCGCGATCGCGAAGGGTAATCTGGGCAGGGGTGTAATTTACTCATCGCGAACGCGAAGTAGTGGGGGTGTTGGTTTACCCTTTGCGAACGCGACCTTTCCTTTGCGAACGCATAGTGTTAGGATGGGGACTTGGAAATTGAACTGTTACTCTACGTGAACACGAGCCCTGGTGTTGGGACCAAACGCACACACAAGTATACGTGGTCGTACAAGTAATAAAATGATAAGTCAAGTGTCGAACCCACAGAGGCGTGTATCAACTACCCACTAAAATCACCAAGATGGTTATTCAGTCAAGCCAAAATAAAGTTCATGAATGTGATTATACTAAATTATAATTCTAAGTAATAACTAAATTATCAAGCAGTAAAATGATTGTTATGTATTCAATAGAGACAAGTATTCCACGGTTGTGATCGATTCACTAATCCTATTGTGTTCTAGTTACCTCTCCCTTTCATACAATTCACTCATGGTTGCTAATTAATCGATAATTGTTCTCATAGACTTCTCCCGAAGTACTACTCGCCTATTCAAAATAGATTAACGCCTATATTCCTATGGAACCAATCTATCAAGAACGCAATTACAATATTTAATTAAGCATGGTGACTAGGTATATTCCTATCCTAACCACAAATCCACCCCCATAAGAGTTAAGATCATGCTCTCTTCAATTCTTCTCTAATCTAAACATGGCTTTCCCAAGCATAGCATAGATAGTAAATAGAACCTAACTGCTAGCCAGACAATTAAGGAATTAATCACAGAATTGAAGAAACAACCATATATTAGTGAATTGTAATTAAGGTTAAGATAACGTTAAACAACAATATTTATGGCTAAATCACAACCCCAGAACTAGAGTGCTTAGCCACTCATGTTCGTAGTAACAATTTTCCAAGTATTTTTCATAAACAAATTACAAAGAAAAGAAAAAGGGATGAAGAACTCTATGATTTTCTCCTCCAAAAGTTATCCACGTGATGTCCTTGCCTCCGATCGCAAAACTCTATTCAAAGTGGCGTTTTTGAGTCTATTTATATGTGTAGTAAAAGTCCTAAATGTGTAGGTCAAGTCCCAGTCAAACCAGGAGACGAAATAAAGCTTCAAAACTCGGAATGGACCTGCCCCCAGCCCTGGCGTCGCCAGCCTACTGCCTCGTGCAGCCTGGCTTTTGCCTGGCCTCGCCAGCCTAACACTAGTCTCAACCTGGCTTTAGCATGGCCTCGCCAGCCTCAACCTGGCTTTAGCCTGGCCTTGCCAGCCTAATGCCAGCCTCACCCTGTCTTTAGCCTGTCCTCGCCAGGTATCTCCTTTTCACTATTCTCGAGCACATTTTCAATGTTTAAGTATCCCTTTTGTTCTACTTTCATCTCCAATTCACCTACACATAAAATACACTCCATTACGCACAAATAAAGTGTAATTTATCATTAAAGCATGTAAAATGCAAGGCACATAATGTACGAAACAGTGGAATTATAGCCCCACATCAATACCCCACACTTAAACATTGCTCGACCTCGAGCAATCAATCTACACTTACATACACGACTTTTTTTTTTTAAACTATCCTCCTAACTCATCCCAACAAGAATCTTTAAAATAGACTAAGCACAAGGGTGTAACATCTTCACCTCAAGATTTGACTCACAAGTACCATGCATTATTTCACAATTCACTCACTTACTCTAACATAGAGGTCAATGACATTACCTTTCCTTCGTGAATCAAGTGCCCTCACACAACAAAAGAGATTACTCCACACACAATACAATTTAAGAACAATTAGGAACTCAAGATAGAAAGAATTCACTCACTCTCAGAAATAACTTTCATATGCT
This sequence comes from Nicotiana knightiana, assembly GCA_005239525.1. NCBI lineage: Eukaryota > Viridiplantae > Streptophyta > Magnoliopsida > Solanales > Solanaceae > Nicotiana > Nicotiana knightiana. Next base: position 25,665 of record MDKJ01132418.1, on the reverse strand, counting down.
ACAAAAGATGCAACATAGGCTTGCCCGTAGTGTACTACTCTAATAATTGAGCTCATTTAGTCTAGGATCAAGTAGGACTTTTGTTGGTCGTAATGTAGGCTGCGGGTCGGGTAGGATACATTTGGATATAAGAGTGGCTATAGCTCCCTAAGCACTTTAATACATATACTTTAACATTCAAACCCCATACTTCTGTCAAACCAAAACTCCACTTTCACATCAATGTACATTAACTCCATATTTCTTTAAGCACAATTACATCAAGAGTCACCACTATTGCTGAATACTTTTCACAGCAATACAACTATTTTTTTTCTTTTTTTCTTTTTCAATTCAAGTGGCTATTACTTTTTCAAAACAAGGCACCTTTCTCCTTATTTCATTAGTTCCACTCAAAAGCCAAACCAACCACCCCACACTTTAACTTTTACAAAGTTCATAACAATTCAAGTGCTCATAAGAGGTGAAAAGTTTCAAATAGATGATTAATTCAAACAAATGGGTAAGGCTTGTAACATGGTTGCCAAAGAAACAGGGTTACAGGCTCAACATGGTTAACTACGATACATAACAAATAGGTGGGTAAAATATATATATCTGGCTCAACAAAGAAACGCCTATATCACTTCCAAGACTGAACAAAACTACTATTTTGCTTTGCAGACACACCGGGCAAGTTCTAGACATCAAATGCAATGCACAGAATAACATACAAACCTCGCAAACATGGCACATAACTCACTTAGGATTGGACTCATCAAGACACTCTAGTCAAAGCAGTTAAGCAAATTTAAGATTATACAATTTAAGGTACTTATACAAGAGTAAAAAAACCGATCCTAAGCATCACAACCAAAGTACTCACTATTCTCAAGGTATAACAAAGTCAAGATATATTACTTCAATTCAATTCACATCACCATGACTCCTCTCCTAAAAAAAACTACCTACACCTGGTTCAAACAAAACCCGTGGAAAAGAACCGCGGCACAAAGAAAAACCAAGGGGGCATTTCTACACTACCTACACAGAAAATGTTTTTGTTCTTTTTCTTTATACTTAAATCCCTCAAGAAAATTGTCTAGGAGATCCATCGTCGATTTTTTTTAATGTATATAGCTACTTAAATACTACACAACTGCTAAAACAAAAATAAGAAGTTAACATTTTCTACATCCTGCTAATCATCTAGAGAATTCTCCCATTCTACACTTAAAAGAGTGCAATGTCCCCAATGCACAAATAAAGCAAAACAATAAGAAGGGTGGACAAGAAATTCCATGAAAGGCCAAAGGCCGAAGCAATATTGGCTCACGGGTACTCAGACTTCCCCCATGCATGATCCTTTGTGGGGCACCCCACACTTAGTTGTCACCATCTAACTCGCTTTTGCACTCTTCCAATGGATTTGTTTCCTATTCTTATAATCCTACAAAACAAAAACAAATACTACAACAATAATAAGAAAAAATAAAAATTAAAGAAAACAGTAAAGATGGGTTGCCTCCCAACAAGCGCCTGATTTAACGTCGCGGCACAACGCAGGGCCTCGCTTACTCATCAGCGAGTACAACCTTTGTCTTTTCACAATCAATTATTCCTCCCCAATAGTGCTTAACTCTGTTTCCATTCACCAAGAATTTTTGTTCACCATTTAAAGCTCGCAGCTCAATCGCACCATACGGAGTGACTCTTACCACCTCAAATGGGCATGACCATCTTGATTTTAACTTCCCATGAAATAAATTTAGCCTAGAATTAAACAATAATACATGTTGGCCTGGCTCGAAGTGGCGTGGATTGATATGCTTGTCATGCCATATTTTAGTCTTCTCTTTATATAGCTTAGAATTTTCATATGAGTGCAGCCTGAACTCATCTAATTCATTCAACTGCAAGAGTCTTTTCTAGCCCGCGACTTCAAGGTCCATGTTCAGCTTCTTAATAGCCCAGCACACTTTGTGTTCAAGTTCAACATGCAAGTGACATGCCTTCCCATAAACAAGCTGATACGGCGACGCCTCAATTGGCATTTTATATGCAGTTCTATACGCCCACAAAGCATCATCTAACTTTGTAGCCCAATCATTCCTATTCACACTCACCATCTTCTCTAAGATTTGCTTTATTTCTCTGTTTGACACTTCATCTTGCCCACTTGTTTGAGTATAATATGCTGTAGAAACTCTATGGCGGACTCCATATTTATCTAGAAAGTTATTCAACAGTCAATTGAGAAAATGAGTCCCCTCATCACTAATTAAGGCACATGGAGTCCCAAACCTCAAAAATATGTTCTTTTTCACAAATGTAGCTACCACCATGGCATCATTTGTTGGAAATGCAACTGCCTCCACCCATTTTGACACGTAGCCAACTGCTAGCAAAATACATTTGTTTCCTCTAGATGATGGGAATGGTCCCATAAATTCTATCCCCCACACATCAAAACTCTCAACTTCCAGGATGTTATTCAAAGGCATCTCATGCCTCCTTGTGATTGTTCCTATTCTCTGACATTGGTCACACTTCTTAACAAATTCATGGGCATCCTTGAATAAAGTTGGCCAAAAGAAACTAGATTGTAATACCTTTGCAGCTGTTCTATCTCCTCCATGATGGCCCGCATAAGGTGATGCACGAAAATCATACAACACTAATTCTACCTCCTTTTCAATGCATCTCCTCATCAACTGATCAACACATTGCTTGTACAAATATGGCTCATCCCAATAGTAGAAGTTCACATCATGTAAGAACCTCTTTCTAGCTTCAGATTCAATTTCAGGAGGAAGTACCCCACTCACAAGATAATTCACATAGTCTGCATACCATGGGGGAGGGTCTTGGGTGATAGCAAAAATTGCTCATAAGGAAATAATTCTTTAATTTGTCCACCCTCCTCCACGTGGTCATGATTTTCCAGCCTGGATAGATGGTCAGCTACTTGGTTCTCGGTGTCCTTTCGATCTCTTACTTCTACATCAAATTCCTGCAACAATAGAACCCGGAGCATTAATCTAGCCTTAGATTTTTTTTTTTGTAAATAGATACCTGATTGCTACATGATCGATATGGAGTATGAATTTCGTTCCCACCAAATATGCCCAAAACTTTTCGAAGGCCCACACAACAGCTAACAGCTCCTTTTCAGTGGTGGTGTAATTCATATGTGCATCATCAAGAGTATTACTCGCATAATAGATGGAATAAAACACCTTGTCATTCCTCTGGCCTAACACTGCCCCTATAGCATGGTTACTTGCATCACAGATAAGTTCAAACAGTGGGGACCAATCTGGTGCCACAATAATGGGCGCAGTCACCAACTTCTTTTTGAGTTCTTCAAATGCCTTCAGGCAGGCTTCATCAAAATTGAACGTTACATCTTTTTCAAGCAACCTGCACAAAGGAGTAGCAATTTTAGAGAAATCTTTAATAAAGCGCCGATAGAATCCTGCGTGTCCCAAGAAACTCTGGACACCTTTCACAGAAATAGGTGGAGGTAATTTTTCAACCGCCTCCACTTTTGCCTTATCAACTTCAATGCCACTCCTTGACACTTTGTCGCTCAAAACGATGCCTTCCCGCACCATAAAGTGACACTTCTCCCAATTCAAACCATATTTTTTTCTTCAGAACGGGCTAACACCCTGCTCAAATTCTTTAAACAATCATCATAAGATGACCTACAGACTGAACAATCATCCATGAAAACTTCCATGAATTTTTTCATCAAAATAGTGAAAATATCCATGGTCTTCTCCTCATCCTCTGGGCATATGACAATCTGATTGTGTCCCAAGTAACCATCAAGAAGGAAATAATATTCACGTCCCGCTAATCTGTCCAACATTTGGTCAATGAATGGAAGTGGGAAGTGGTCCTTGCGGGTTGCCTTGTTGATCCTTCGATAATCAATGCAGACTCTCCACCCCGTCACAATGCGAGTAGGAATTAGCTCATTCTTCTCATTCTCAATCACAGTCATCCCCCCCTTTTGGGCACACATTGAACTGGGCTTACCCAGTTGCTGTCAGAAATAGGAAAGATGCTACCTGCATCGAGCAATTTGATTACTTCCTTCTTCACGACCTCTTTCATAATGGTATTTAAACTCCTTTGCTTCTCAACACTAGGGCGGTGTCCATCTTACAATAAGATTTTATGCATGCAAAATGATGGACTGATTCCTTTGATGTCCGCAATTCTCCACCCAATAGCCTTTTTATGCTCGCGAAGTACTCTGAGAAATTTTTCTTCTTGTGTGTTAGTCAGGCTAGATGAGATAATCACAGACAATGTCTCAGAGTTCCCCAAATAAGCATAGCGCAGATGCACTGGAAGGGGCTTAAGTTCTAGCCTTGGAGCTTCTTCAATAGATGGCTTAGGAAGGGTCAGAGTGTTGGGCTTGTCCAGCTCCTCAAATTTTCTGAACCCATGAACATAACTGCAGGACATATCGAGTACTTGCTCAATTTCTCCCCTCGTTTCATCTTCATCCCAAATCAAAGGTCGTTGAAGAGGATCAATATGGCTCATATAAGGCACCAATGATGTAGCATCACTTTCCACCATAGAAATCATGGATAGCTCTTCATAGTGGGCTTGCAATCTGAGTGCTTTATATACATTGAATACCTCCAATCAATCACCTACTCCCATTGTCATTTTTCCTTCACAAACATCAATAATAGCTCGACCCGTGGCTAAGAATGGACGCCCCAAAATAAATGGGACTTCCTGATCAGGCTCGTAGTCAAAGATAATGAAATCAGTAGGGAATATGAAAAAGCCCACTTGAACTAGCACATCTTCAATCACTCCTTCAAGATGAGTAAGGGAGCGATCAGCGAAGTGTAATATTACCGTTGTTGGGCATGGATCACCCAACCCCAACTATCTGAACACAGATAATGGCATCAAATTGATTCTCGCTCCAAGATCACATAAAGCTCGCCCGACTGTATGCTTACCAATCGAGATTTGGATAGAGAAACTACCCGGATCCTTTAATTTCTGAGGTAGCTTGCTTTGAATTCTTGAGCTACATTCCTCAGTGAGTGCCATAGTCTCTAATTCCGTCAGCCTTCTTTTATTTGCTACTATGTCCTTGACGTATTTAGCATATTTGGGAACTTCTTGCAAGGTGTCTACCAACAGAATGTTAATTTTCACCTGCTTCAAAATATCAAGGAACTTTTTATACGCACCATTATCCTTCACTTTCTGCAATCTTTGATGGAATGGAGGGGGTGACCTTGCAACCAATGATGGGGGTTTCTTAGCCACCGCCTATTTAGCTGGCTTCTCTGATTCCTTTGATTTGTCTGATGATGATTCTATAGTGGCTAGCCTATTATTAAAGGTCACATGTTTTCTCTTTTTCGACTGGACTTCTTCTAATTGTCTCCCATTCCTCAATGACACGATATTAATGGTGACTTAGTATTAGCCTTAGTGTCACTTGGAAGAGATCCAACTAGTCTGGTATTTTGGGCATTGGCAAGTTGTCCCACTTGGCGCTCAAAATTTCTCATTGCTGCGGCTTGGGTTTGCTTATCAACCATAAATTTATGAGTGAGGGCTTCTTGTTCCGCCATCAATTTCTGAGTGAGGTCTTGTTATTCAGCCATCATTTTTTTCATCATTTCCTCAAGGTGACTTGTTGGACTCGCTTGTTGTTCAACCTGAGGTGGTCTATATTGTTGTTTAGGTGCTTGAGGCCGGTATGTACTCTGAGTACCTTAGTTTCCACCCCAAGAGAAGTTTAGGTGGTTCTTCCAGTTGGGATTGTAAGTGTTCCCATATTGATTTGTCTGAACCCTATTTGCATTACCCACAAATAAGACAGACTCTGGATTAACTGGACATACGTCGCTCGTGTGACCCTCTCCACATACTTCACAAAACACCTTAACCTGTTGCACTGGTTGAGCTTGTTGCTTGTTAATAACCATGGTCATCTGATTGACTTGGTTGGTTGGTCAGTGTAGAAAGCTGCGCTGATAATGCCGAGACGACGTCTAAGTCGAGAATCCCTACAGATTTTTGTACCGTGTTTCTGCCCATTTCTCCTTGTCAATCCGGATTTCTTTTGGAGAATTTGTTCAATAGTGCATATATTTAGTCAAAGCTTTTCTCCAACACTTGACCTCCAACTGTAGCATCTACCACAATTTTTGTTTGGGGATGAAGCCCTTCTATGAAAGTGTGAGCTAACACTTCGTTTGTCTGATTGTGATGAGGACAGCATCTGAGCAGCCCCTTGAACTTCTCCCAAGTTGAGTATAAAGACTCTCTTGCTTTCTGTTCGAATGAAACTATCTCACTTCTGATCTTTGCAGTTTTGCCTGAAGGGAAGAACCATGAGGTAATAGAATTTGCTGGTTCTGACTTCAGCCATCGCTTTACTTCGCCCAACAAAGATAATGGAAAAGGTGTGAGCCTCACATAGTCTGGAGTGACCCTGTTAGTGATATAGGTATCACTAATCTCCAAGAAGTTCAGAATATGCTGTTGTGGATCCTCGTGTGGAAGACCCATAAACTGCCCATTTGCATGAAGTAACTGGATTATGCTCTATTTCAGATCAAAGTGCCCAGTGATTCTAGGCTTCACGATGCTGGAGGTGACATTAGTAATGCTGCGCATCGCCACCTCCTGAACGGCCATGTATTGCTCCTCTGCCATGTTCCTAGGAAATTGAACGAGTGCCTGAAGATTATTTGATCCTTTTCTTCCCTCAACCTCCCATGAAATTTTCTCTCAGGTTCGGGGTCAAAGCCGTTGAGTCTGTCCTGGCTTCTAACCCTACACATTCAATTAAGGTTCATGAGATTAGAGCAACAGTTAATTAACTTTAGACTAGACAAAATAAATAATTAAAGCAAAAACTAGAAAGTAGTCAATATTGAAGTCCCCGGCAACGGCGCCAAAAACTTGTTGGGACCAAACACACACGCAAGTATACGTGGTTGTACAAGTAATAAAATGATAAGTCAAGTGTCAAACCGTTAGAGACTTGTATCAACTACCCACTAAAATCACCAAGATTGTTATTTAGTCAAGCCAAAATCAAGTTCAAGAATGTGATTATATGAAATTATAATTCTAAGTAATAACTAATTTATCAAGCAGTAAAATGACTGTTATATATTCAATAGAGACAAGTATTCTAGGGCTGTGACTGATTCACCAATCCTATTGTGTTCTAGTTAACTCTCCCTTTCATACAATTCACTTATGGTTGCTAATTAATCGATAATTGCTCTCATAGCCTTCTCCCGAAGTACTACTCGCCTATTCAAGTCAGATTAACACATATATTCCTATGGAATCAATCTATCAAGAACGCATTAAGATTACGATATTTAATTAAGCATGGTGACTAGGTATATTCCTATCCTAACCAAAAATCGACCCCCATAAGAGTTAAGAACATGCTCTCTTCAATTCTTCTCTAATCTAAACATGTGTTTCCCAAGCATAGCATAGATAGTATATAGAACCTAACTGCTGGCCAGACAATTAAGCAGTTAATCACAAAATTGAAGAAACAACCTTATATTAGTGAATTTTAATCAAGGTTAAGCTAACATTAAACAACAATATTCATGGCTAAATCACAACCCCATAACTAGAGTGCTTAGCCACTCATGTTCGTAGTAAGAATTTTCCAAGTATTTTGCATAAAAAAATTACAAAGAAAAGAAAAAGGGATGAAGAACTCTATGATTTTCTCCTCAAAAAGTTATCCACGTGATGTCCTTGCTTGCAGTCGCAAATCCCTTCAAAGTGGGGGGTTTTTGGTCTATTTATATGTGTATTAAAAGACCTAAACGTGTAGGTCAAGTCCCATTCAGACCAGGAGACGAAATAAAGCTTCAAAGCTCGGAATGGACCTAGCACCAGGCCTGGCATCGCCAACCTAACGCATGGTGCAACCTGGCTTTTGCCTGGCCTCGCCAGCCTAACACCATCCTCAACCTGGCTTTAGCCTGGCCTCGCCAGCCTTACGCCAGCCTCACCCTGGCTTTATCCTGGCCTCGCCAGGTATCTCTTTTTCACTATTCTCAAGCACATTTTTAACGTTTAAGTATCCCCTTTGTTATACTTTCATCTCTAACTCACCTACACATAAAATAGACTCTATTACGCACAAATAAAGTGTAATTTATCATTAAAGCATGTAAAATGCAAGGCACATAATGTACGAAACAATGGAATTATAGCCCCACATCACCTGTCTCACGTAGCAAAGGCTAGGAAGGAGAAGCCTTCGCGAATGAGTAGGCCAATAGGATTGTTGTGCATCGCGAACGCGTCAGGCCCTTCGCGAACACGAAGAAGGCCTAACGCCCAGTCAATTAAATATCCCAAAGTCGGAATGTTCTTCATTTTTCACCAACACCACATTTATGCTCGGCCGAGAGGCGATTTTGAAGAGGATTCCATCCCCACTTTTTAGTTTCGTAGATGCTAAATCGTTTTCCTCCATTTCCATCAACACTCATTGATTTGTAGCCTTTAACCTATGCTTGTTCATGGTATAAATTAGGGATTTAGGTAAAAATTAGGAATTTTAAGAAATTGTGATTTAGACCTTAAACCGAGGTCGAATTTCAAAACTAATCACATAATCAGGCTTGGCGGTGACTGGATAATTAGGTTTTAGTCCAAATCTCGGGTTTTGACCAACCGGGTCTGGGATTTACTTTTGTTGACTTTTTTCAAAAGAATTAAAGATTTAATAATTTTCATTCATAGGTAGTTTCTAAAGATTTTTTGAATGTTTGAACTATATTTGGTTAGATTTGATTTGTTTGGAGGCAAATTTTAGAGAAAAGATCACGGTTGAGTTTTGATTTGATTTTGGAGCGAGGTAAGTGTCGTGGTTAACTTTATGTTGAGGGATTATGACTTGTTAATCTATTTGCTATATGATTAATGTGTAAGGGACAATGTATATGTGAGGCGAGGAGTACTTATGCATTGATGTTGGGTTACATCATGTGGGTGGAACTTGTTTTCTTGTATTTTATTGCATTGTTAATTATGATATCCATGCTTAGGTTAGGTTATTACTTCTTTAAATATTCCTTTTGTAATTACTGCTTATTTCATAATTGTTGAGTATTTTGGGAAGTTGAGTTAGATATCTTAGCATCATATTTTACGTTAATACATTCTCCGCATTAATTATTTCCCGAATTCATATAATATTCCATTACATGGTGAAGAAGAGTGTAAAAACACGAGGTGTGATTCTGTGCCATTGCATTTATCTTATTAATTGGTTATCATATTGTGAGGAAGAGAGTAAAAGCACGAATGGTGATGTCGTGCCATTTATCTCATTTATTCATTATTATATGGTGAGGAAGAGAGTAAAAGCATGAAGTGTGATGTCGTGCCATTCGTCACATTTATTTATTGTTACATGATGAGGATGGGAATAAAAGCACGAATGGTGATACTGTGCAATTTTCATATCACTGGTTTATCCGATTTCATGGGTTAATGATTTATTTGGATATTACGTGATATAGTACCTGTCGTAGTTGTAATATTTCCCCCCTTTTGGCATGTCCCCTCCCAGTTTGTACGTTATTATCCTCTGTTATTGTTACTACTTCATATACACTTATACAAGTTTATTTACGTAGGTGTCTTGTCATAGTCTCGTCAATACCTTGTCGAGGTTAGGCTCGACACTTACAGAGTACATTGGGTTTGTTGTACCCATACTACACTTCTACACTTTTTGTGTAAATCCCGGTATTGGTCCCAAAGGTGCGTGAGGTGCGTCAGCTCGAATTATTGCATACGGAGACTTGAGGTAAATCAGCTGGTATCTGCAGACCTTGAAGTTCCCTTCCTCTTCCACTTTTACTGTTCATTTCCTTCGACACAATGTACTTATTTCAGACTCCATTTGTAGAATTATAGTTGCTCGTGTACTCGTGACTCCGGATCTTTGGGAGTATATATTATTACGTGACTTATGTTGGTACTGTATCAGATTGGGTTTCTATTTCTCGTTATATATCATCATCATGTTTTAACTGCTAAAAATTGGCTATTTATTTATCTCAATCGACTTGCCTAGTAGTGAATGTTAGGCGCCATCATGACCCCGAGGTTGGGATTCTGGATCGTGACAAGCTGACACCAAATTCTTATTTCTTCAATGGCATTACTTAATTACTAGATATATGTAATTAAAGAAACCAAGATTAGTCTATTATTTGACAGTTATTTTTTTGGTGGTCTTTGGAGTGGCATTTTTAGATGCCTGCAAAGACTACAACCAATCTTCAAAAGCTTATGAACAAAGGTTCATTGCAGGAGCCTATGTATTTACGTATAATTTTTTGTCATTTTGTGGAATTGTGAAACACTTTTATTTGTAACGGTGTATTTAATTGGAATTGTTTATTTGTTTGTGACTTTGGTCATGAGATGTCCTCTATATTTGTTCCAATTTTGAAGTTAAGACAGTAAGGCACAAATGTTTTGTCTAAAAGTTTTCATTTTTGTGTTGTATTTTGTTTGAATGAATTGGTCTTCAATCAACACGTTGTAACTTAACAAAAGAAACTTAGTTAAGTCTCTTATCCTTGAAATTATTTTGGCCCTAATCCTTTATATTGATATACTTTTACTAGTTCTTGTGATTTATGTTGTCACAATGAATGGTTGTAGCCATTTTTATTGTTTCCTTGGTCCTATTCTTGACATGACTGAACATAGACAAACTCGAATTACTCCAAGTGGGAGTTCTCGAAGTCGAGGAAGGGAATCATAGAAGGATGCATCGTCGCAGGACTTATTTCTATAATGATTCAGACTCGGAGTCTGAAGTCATCAGGAATGTCCCGAGAGCGATGCAAAATGAGTTAAGGGATCAGAGACTGAACGAAGGAAAGTAGAAAAGAAATTTAGGGAATTTAAGAAATTTAAAATGTCTGATGCTTCCATTTCTGAACATGTACACATTTTTCAGTTAAAAAGAACTGAATTGTCTAATTACATAGAGATTACTAATTGGGAAGCAATATCTATTTCAGTGGACTCTCTTCGAGAGCCTTGGGATGAAGTTTTAATTGAGATTTATCATGATATTCGGTCGAGTGCACCTTTTAGCGTATATGTGCAAGAGTTAGCATTCGATTGGTACATGTATGTCCTAACAAACATGTAAATTGTTATTATATATATTATATTTTAATAAATTTTAAATTATATTGTTTGTCTCACTTGTTACATTTAATTATTTTATTTTGTAATGGTTGAGACTTAAAATAAAGTACTCACTAAGAAGTGATTTTATTATTAATTAAAATATTTAGATATAGACAATAAATGGAAATGTAGTGACCTTTCGATTCTATACTAAATATAGAATTAATATTATACTTATACTTGAGTGTGTAATCGCATGCATAAATTGATGCAATATGTATTGATGAGTTAAACTTGTAATATTATTTCTAATAATAGACATGACATCGAAAAGTATCATTGCTGACTTGAACAAGGGTGACATATTGATAGGTTAATATTACGACATCTAGAGCCGTAAGATGTGGTATGTACTGGAAGAGCAAGATGCTCTTGAAAGTATTAACCATATTATGAGTCACCCAGACGAGGGTAACATTTCCCAATACATGAGGAATCTAGAAACTTACAATGTTTGGAAAATGAAAGATTACACTGTACGTGAAATTATTGTAAGTTTAGTTGCTGATGATCTCATCCACGAATGTGAGCAATATTCTACTGCTCAAGCCGTGTGGGCACATTTAAGAGAGGCATACGGGGGTACACCTGTGACTCGACTTCGATAGTTGGCAATCATGTTTGACAGGTACAAAAAGCGTAATGATCATAGTGTCAAGCAACATCTAAGAGTGATGTCAAATATGATTGCTCAACTCTAACGTGGTGGCCATGTTCTCTATGATGAGCAGCAGGTTCAGGCAATGATTCAGTCTCTTCCCAATAATTGGGAACATCTGAAGGTTAACTTGACCCACAATCATAACATCAATAGTTTTGTTGATGTTGCCTAGTTCTTTTGTGTCAGAATTAAGTGGTACAAAGAAATAAAGCTTCAAGAGCAAGAAAAACTATAAAAATGACGGAAAGGCTAAGGAAACGGGAGAAGGATCATCCAAGAAAAGAAACAAGACAAATTCCAAGAAATAAAAACGGTTCTACAAGAATAAAGACAAGAGTAAGATGAAGTGCTACAATTGCCAAGAACCAAGGTATTTTGCTCGTGTAATGACCTGACCGGTTGTTTTGAGCAATTGCATTCCATTCAGCTATTTGAAGTCTTGGTCAGTATTTTATGATGTATTATAACTTGTGTGAATTGTCAGTTTTGAGTTTTAGGTTATTCAGAATCGATTTGGAAGAATGAATTTCATTGTTGAAGCTTTAAGTTGGAAGAGTTGACCAAGTTTGACTTTTGAGAATTAGACCCCGGAATGGAGCTTTGATGGTTCTGTTAGGTCCGGATAATGATTTTGGACTTGGACATATGCCCGGATTTGCATTTGGATATTCCTAGAAGGATTCGGCACTAATTGGCAAAAGTTTGAAATTTGAAGGTCTATAAAGTTCATGAATTTGACTTGAAGTTGACTTTGAAGATATCGTTTGAATTGTGGTTCCGGGGATTGAAATAGCTTCCTTATGTCATTTTATAATTGTGTGCAAAATTTGGCTTCATTCCGGGTTGATTTGATATGTTTCGGCGCTAGTTTTGGAAGTTGAAAAGTTCAAATTCATTAAGTTTGATTTGAGGTGAGATTTATCATTTAGATGTTGTTAGGTGTGATTTGAGGCCTCTACTGGGTCAGTCTTATGTTATGGGAATTGTTGGTATATTTGGACGAGGACCCGAGTGGCCCGTGTGAGTTTCAGACGAGGTTCATATATTTTTCCTTCTTGTTTCCTTGTGGAAGAGTTGTTGGTGCTAGTGCAGCCGCATCTGCGGAGTCTTGGCCGTAGAAGCGAATTGGCAGATGCATGCTGTCCATTGCAGAAACGGGGTAAGAGCTGGGTGAGGAAGACCCCAAAAGAGGATTGTTGTAGCGCACCCGCGTGTATGCGGATATGAGATTTTTAGCGCAGGAGCGGGAGTTAGTGCAGCAACGGGAGTTGGCGCAGATGCGGGTCCTTGTGTCGCACCTACGTTGTCGCAGGATCAAATGTTTTTCGTAGGTGCGAGAGCCATTTCTCCAGTGCATCTTCGCAGAAGCGGAACATTTGTCACAAAAGCGACGTAGCAGAAGCGGCTAAGTGTGTCGCATATGCGATGTTTCCTGGGCAGAAGCTATGTATCGATGTTTTTGGTTCTTTTGTCCTATTTTGAGATTTGGGTCTCGGATTGAGGCAAGTTTTGAAGCAATATTCACTATGTGGATTAGGTTCAATGCTCTCTACTCATTTTTGGTATTATGTCATGAATCCATCTTCGTTTTTGACATTTGGTTGATGAATTCAAAATAGAAATTGGGGGTTTTTACTAAAGTTTCATAGAGCGAATTCTTGTGTTTTGAACATCGATATGAAGTCAGATTTGAGTTGAACTAGTGGTCGGATTTTGTGAGTTTCATCGGGATCCAAGGTCGGGGCCCGGGTTTGACTTTTGGGTTGATTTTTGCGCTTTTGTTTAAGGATTCGACCTTTATCGATTGGGTTTGATTCCTTTGGCATTATTTGATGTATTGGAGTTGCTTTTGGATAGTTTTGAGCCGTTCAAAGGGAAGTACGCACGAGATGTCATTTTTTTAGCATCCTCTGGCTTGCTCGGTGTTGGATTTGGTTTGTTCAAGGTAATTAACACTTCTAGACTTGGTGTTGAGGGTAGGAAATCCTGAATTAAGTGTTATGTGATTGATGTTGAGGTGACACGCATGCTAGGTGACGGGAGTATGGGCGTGCACTGTGTAAATTGTGATTTAGTCGATTATATGGAACGATGTAGCTATTTTATCTAACATTTTCACCGTACTCTATGCGTTAGAGCACTTGAGCTGTAATTCATGCTAGAAATCATGTTTTGACTGTATGCTAGTACTATTTGGACCCACAATGGTCGTTCTTAGTTGTTGAGTTATTTGCTTAATTGAAGTTATGTACTCAGTCGCATTCATCATTACACATCATATCTTAGTCTCTGTTATTGTGTATTGTCACATCTCGTATTCTTGGTTAGTGTTGCTTAGTATGAGCGTTGTGAGCCTGAGGGACTGGAGAGATTGATGACAGAGTGAGGTTGAGGGCTTGATTATGAATGATATTTATGGGATCAAGCTGCACGCTGCATTATGCTTTATTTATTTATGCATGGATCTGGCTTATTATATCGCTTGGGATGAAGAAGACCCTCCGGAGTCTGCACACCCTAAGTGAGCACATTTGACTTATATTGAGGGATGGATCTTCCTTATGCTATTTGAAAATGAAAAAATCTTATTTATTTTTGAATGGTTTTTGGACAAATCACAGTTTTCAAACTTACACGTAAGATTTTGGGACATTCGGTGAAAGATCTAGGATTTACTGTCATGCTTGAAAAATATGTCTATTTTCCATAACTGTCAACGATTTGAGCATCTTACCTTTGAGTCATTTTTATGTACCCTTTTATTATATTGTTATGAATTGTTGCTGGTTATTGGAGTTGAACTGTGACCCTTGTCTCAGCTCGTCACTACTTTCAACCTAAGGCTAGGTTTGTTACTTATTGAGTACATGGGGTCAGTTGTACTCATACTACACTTCTTCACCTTGTGTGCAGATTTTGGATGCTGATTTTGTTTTGTATGACGGAAACTAGCATTGAAGACGTACCTACGTTCCAGTTACAACTACATCTTGTTCATGATAGCCCTAGACTTATGAAAATTTGTTTATGTACATTCGGACAGATGATGTATTTATTTCATCCTAGCTTTGTAAATTCTAAATCTTAGAAGCTCATGACTTGTACTACCTTTCCATGGGGAGTTGTAAAAAAATTCAATTATCTTATGTTTGACTCACATCAGTATTATTATATTTTGCTTTATTGTTAATTAACTTTCCTCGCGGGACGGATATGTGCCATCACATCAATTTGGCTTAAGTAGCATATATATAAATATATATAAAACATTTCGAATATATATACACACATATATATATATATATATATATATATACACTTTCTTATATACACTTAGTCCCTAAAAAAAGGCTTACGTTCTAGGATTTTGACCGTAGTTGGAACTCTGTGAAGACGACTCCGAAATAGATTTTGGTCGATTTTGTTAGCTCCGTTAGGTAATTTTGGACGTAGGAGCGTGTCCGGATTGTGTTTTGGAGGTCTGTAGCTAAATTAGGCTTGAAATGGTGAATGTTGAATTTTTGGAAAGTTTCACCAGAAGTGGACCTTTTGATATCGGGGTCGTATCCGTTTTTTGTAGTTGGAGTAGGTAGTCCGTATTGTTAAATATGACTTGTGTGCAAAATTTAAAGTCAATCGGACATGGTATGGTATGTTTTGACATCGGTTGTAGAAGTTGAAGTTGCAAAGTTCATTAAGTTTGAATTGGAGGGTGATTCGTATTTTTAGCATTGTTTGATGTGATTTGAGGGCTCGACTAAGTTCATATGGTGTTTTAGGACTTGTTGGTATGTTTGGTTGAGGTCCCGGGGGCCCCGGGTGAGCTTCGGATGCTCAACAGATAAAAATTTGGACTTGTGTAATTGTTGAGGTTTTTCAACTTCTGGTGTCATCGCACCTGTGGTGGGGTTTCTCACAGGTGCGAACACGCATGTGCGAATGGTGGATCGTAAAAGCAGATTTGGGCAGCCCAGGCTGGGTTCGCAGGTACGGAAAGATTTACGCAGAAGCGGCATCGCTTCTGTAGTGGAAAGGTGCGCAGGAGCGATGAGGTCGCAGGAGCGCATCCGCAGGTGCGGCCCTCCTCTCGCGAATGAGGACCCAAGGGACTTAAGTAAAGTCCGCACCTGCGATGGAATTTTTGTAGGTGCGGCATGGCAGGTGGGACTGGAAGCCTGCAAATGCGAAATCGCTATGCAGAAAAGGGCCAAGTTCGAGGGTTTTATCCCATTTTCAATTTTGGGACATTGAGAGCTTGTATTGAGGCGATAATTCAAGGATTTTTCAGAGAGAACTTTGGGGTAATGATTCTTAACTCGTTTATGGTTATATTCCACTAATCTATAGTTGATTTCATCATTTATTTAAGGAATTTGGTTGAGAATTTTGGGGAAAAAGGTTGGAAGTTCCTAACTATGTTTTGAGTTTTGATTCGAATTTTGGTAGATTTGGATAATTTTGGTATTAGTGAACTCGTGAGTGAATGGGTATTCATATTTTATGACTTTTACCTGATTCCGAGACGTGTTCCCGGGAAGGTTTTTAGAACGATTTTCGAATTTCTTGTTAAAGTCTTATTTCATTAATTAGCTTAGTCTATTATAGTTTTATTTATAATATGTAATTGTGTTTGGCTTGATTTGAGTCATTCGGAGTCGGATAATCGAGGAAAAAGCATTCTTACAGATTGATTTGAGCTTGGTTCGAGGTATGGCTTGCCTAACCTTGTGTGGGGGAAATCCCCTTAGGATTTGGTACTGTTGTGATATGTGAGTGTCGTGTACGTGAGATGACGAGTGCATACACAGGCTATTTGTTGTAAAACCCTATTTTTGCTGAGTAGTAACCTATTTTTATCTTAATTGAGTTATACCCACATGTGTAGTTATCATGTTTAGTCTAATATGGCATGTCTACGTTCTTTAACTATTTATTTGAACTCTGTGCAACATGCTTAGTTGTTTTCCTGCTTTTCCTTGATCTTTATTAGTCTTAACTGTAGAATTCTTGCTGTTAACTATTGTATTTATCGGTTTGAGTTGTGCGTTTACTTTTGATACTACGAGGCAGTTCCTCGGGTGTTCTCCCTGCACATTTAATTTTGAGATTACGAGGTGGTACCTCGATAGTTCTCCTTATATATTTAGTTTTGAGACTAAGGTGGTACCTCGACAGTTCTTCCTGCATTTTTACTTTTGAGACTACGAGGCGGTACATCGAGAGTTCTCCCTGCACTTTTATTTTTGAGACTACGAGGTGGTAACTCTTTTTGCATATTTACTTTGGGACTATGAGACGATATCTCGGGAGATCCCCTACTATTTATCCATGTGTATTGTACTGCTATTTTTTTGTGTTTTCCTTTTGTTAAATTTGAGTCTGTTATTGTATTGTCCATTCTCCTGATTTTTTTATTATATACCAGTGGGCCTAACCTGAACTCGTCACTACTCAACCGAGGTTAGGCTTGTATGGTAAACTCGGCCAAAATATGAGACCCGAAGGGCCCGACGCGCACAATCCTATCCTATCCGAGTCCGAGTTTTTGTGTGGTCCCTTTCGAGCGGTTCCTTCTTTTCCTTTTTCGATGATTTAAAGGAGTTATTTCACAAAGACTTGCCAGGGTAAGGAAGAAGGGGGGAACAAGCACACTTGGAGAGCGCATTACATCTCCTTTCCCTAATATGAACCTTGAGTCATCAAAGGCTTTCTGACTCGGCTTATCGGGTACCGTTGTGGTGTACTCATGCTACTATTTTGCACATGTTTTGTGAGAAAATCTAGGTGCTCATTATCAGCCACGTCATCAGTGAGCAGTGACAGTTTGGAGACTTCAAGGTATATCTGCCACGTCCGCAGACCTCGTAGTCCCCATCTATTCTCCCCTGTGTCAATTACCTTATGTATTTATTTTATTAGACTATGATATATAGAGATACTACTTTCTTAAGTAGCTTGTGACTTATGATGTTCCGGGTTTTGGGAAAACTGTGTATTTCTATAGTATTGGTTATTGTACATACCGAGCGGCATTTTTACCAGTTATTCAGTTATCCATTGCTGTTAATTGTTAAGTTTTACTTTCATTTTTTTATTTTCGCAATTTGTTAAGATTACCTAGTCATAGAGACTAGGTGCCGTCACGACGTTTCATGGAGGGAGTTTTGGGTCGTGACAAGATTTGATGAAACTTAGTCTCTGTGTCTGTTCGTCTAGATTTAGATTGCAACTTAAATTTTTGTTGTAATGGTGTTAAATTACTCTAGATAATGTTTTTATGATTTTGGACATCGTTATGATAGTTTTATTGTGTTTGATTGTAATCCTTCTACATATAACTATGTTTACCCTAAAATCTTGATAACAATTAAACTTATATTGTGGTTTTAAGGATATGTGATTTCACTTAACACTAATTGATAAATGACTGAATTGAATTATAAACAAATCAAACCGGTGTTTAAATAAAGCTCCAGCCCTCGAGTCATGACACTCTTGCACTGACAAGTGCAAGAACAGTAGAAAATGGAACAAGCTGATGAACAATAATGTAAATGAGAAAGAAAGAGTTGTTTTGCTTTAATTTCTGTGAATGATGATGCTTACAAATGATTGGAACTCCTCCTTGTATAGTAAAGAAATTCTACTTATGGTATAACTCTAATTATAGAAGGAAACCATACAATTAGCTAATTAACCGCTTCTGATTTGATCCGTTCCGAGATTTGCGCCATGATCCTTGACCTATCACGAATATCTCATTTTTTCGTTACTGAGCTATCTCTGACATTACTCGAAGTCTGTCTCCCCTGGCTTCGATTAATACCAACCTCGATCTTGAAAGAGACTTTGATCTCGCACCCAATGCCTCAACTCCATGATTTGGCTGAAGCTGACCTTCGATGCAACATACCAGTCTCGATCAAATAGTAAATCAGGTAGCCTCGATTTCAACCATATACAGATAGTCCCCTTATTTTTTGGAAGTGTAATGACAAGAAACTAATTGAGCCTTCGATTTTTTTGACCTCGATAAACAATGATGTCATCCCCATGACATAAGAGATGGATGTAACCCAAATGTCCCGTCGGTATAGTTCTCCAAACTGTTAATGAGCTTCAGTTGATGATCGGCCACTAGTGCTGTTGAAGCGTAGCTGTAAATCCATAAATAGGCCTTCTCCTCATTGAATCAAACTTTACCTTCATCTAATTTTCTAAGCTTTTACCTCTCTCAAATTCTTCTCTTTCATTATTCCTCAAGTTTCACCGCCAGTCTCCATATACCAAACCTTACTGTCTCCTTCTTTCCTCAACTCATAAAATGGCGAAAACATCTAAAACCGTTCCACAAAAGAAGAAAGCTTCTTCTTGTTCTTCTTCACGGCCGGCCGACGATAAAACTCCGGTGGATCCACTCCCTGAGGAGTGTGTCCCGGCGCGTCTGTCCTTAAATCCGATTTCAAGATCGAGAAACCTCCATTGGTCCTTAGTTGGTGTAAGCACGTGTCGAGATACATTTGCTCGATAACCGTTGGGTATCTCGAGCAGATCAAGAGAGATTGCAACTGGGGGAACAAAGTGGTAAAGATCCCTTACACTGAAGAGAGCATCACTACACACGTGGAAGGGTATCTAAGTGTTTACACTTACCCTTTCACGTTGTTCCCTCTCGACCCCATCATCATTGGCTTTTGCTGTCAATACCATGTGACCTTAGGCCACATACACCCTTCCTTTTGGTGCATAGTCATCATGCTACGATTCTTCACGAGCAAATCCGAGGGGATCCCATTCCCCCTCGATCATCTCATCAGGTTATACAGCCCTCGTATCTTTCGAGGGTTGATCAAGCTGCAACGTCGGGCAACCAAGGTATTGTTCTCGAGCATCAATGAGGACAAAGATGGAGGATGTATGGGTAGATTTGTGCGAGTGAGGACCTCCGATCTCATCCCGGCGGAGAAGATGTCATTTCCTGAGAAATGGAACCCGAAGCGTAGGTAGTACTTAACTTGTTAATTTCCATGCTTTATTTCGTTTCACAGCTTTGGATGCCTTGAGCGATCCCCGACCTCGAGAGCTGTGTCCACAAACTGGCCTCGACTTCTATTATGCTGAGCGTTGTTGGCGAGATTTGGCAAAAGGTCGATGGGAGGCAAAGAACCATGGTAAGCTTCCTCTTTTGCTTATCCGATGAATTGGTAATATCCCTTTATACTTACTTAATTCCCTTGTGTGTAGGCCATAGAAAGGATGCGGCCCTGAGGCCTCCGTCTGGTGAGGAGGAGGCTTTGGCTCCAGCTCTGAAATCGGCGAAGGACAATAAGAGAAAAAGGGCCTCGACCTTCGTGGACACTAAGCCTAAGAAGAAAAAGAGCTCGATTAGAAAATTGAGGATAGATGCCGCTACTCTCCCTACCCATGTAGTTCGTAAATTAAGGGAGGAAGAAGAAGAAAATGAAGATGGTGAATCGATGCTCGTGACCCGAGTGAGAAAATCCATTGAGACCCCCAAGGTCGATAGATCGATGGAGGTTGGTGAGGCCCCGTCTTGTGCTGAGGAGGCCTTGGAGGAGGATTTGGGAAAAGTACCCCAATCTTCCGAGATCAAGGCTTCTTCTTGTCAAACGGCGAGTATATTTGATGGGGCTGGTCTCGAGACCCCTCGAGTTGAAAAGAGCGCCCAAGTGATTCACTGGGGGAAATCACAGCAGGAGACTCGACATCCCTTCCTGCTTATTCTTAAGAGGCTATACGGGATGCTCAAGCTTTGGGGACTCCCGTAGTAGGCGGAGTCCTAGGTGAGGAGTATCCTTTTCCGTATTGCTTTACCAGGGTCGAGGATGCCTCCGATCTCAATGATGCATCCAACCTCTTCGAAGAGGACTAACATCTCCTGAACCGAGTAAGTTTAAGTTCTTTTGTTGATGTAGCATTCCTATGTTTTTTTGTCTAACTCCTTTCCCTTTCTATACATGGTTTCTCTAAGTCCTGGGCTGAATTGAGCCAGTGTGAGGCCGATATCCAATTGCTTTCTGAAGAGAGGAATGCCCTCAAGCTTCACAACAGACAGAAAGATGAGGAGATTAAGGACCTCCGATCTGAATTGTCTAAAGCTCATAAGGAGCAGACCGAGCTGACCGAGCAGGTAATGATACTCTTGAAAAATCATGGACTTGATTCGGGAACAGAGGTTAACATTTCAATATCACAGTTACAGTAAAAGATCGAGAGGATTGAGCTGTTCCGAGAGGAGGTCGACCAAGTGAAGGAAGAGTCGTAGGGGTGGAAGGAAAGCATGGACCGCCTTGCTGCTGAGAAAGAGACAACCCTGGCCTAGTTGTTGTCAATTGAAGCCCAACTTCGAAATATGAAGGAAAAGTTCTTGTCTTCGGCTATCATGAACCACAAAAATTTCCAGAGTATTTTTACTCTATGCGATCGCCGACATTCCCCCCGATCGCGATAAACAATTTCCAATAGCCTTGTCTAACTCTTCCAGATATCCTCTAGTGTAATGGTCATAACATTTTGTATGAACCTCCAAATGACAAATGGTTTTATTTCCTGCAAACTAGATATCAAAGGCTACAACTTTTATTTTTAGATCATCTCCAAATTCCTTATAGATTGCAAGATATAAGCTTCCAAAGTCGGGTCAGTGCGGCTGGTATTTTATTTTATGCGATCGCGTGAAGGCTTTTGTGATCGCGTAACAATGATCCATTTTTCCAAATTTTCTCTTCGCTATCGCCGCCATATCTATGCTATCTCATTGTACACTCCAATAGCCAAAAACCAGCAACTAGAAATGGTCCAAAACCACCCCAAAACTCACCCGATCCCCTCGGAACCCCGTTCAAACATACCAACAAGTCTCAAAACATTTTTTGACCTACTCGAGGCCTCAAATCACATATAGCAACATCGAAATGACGAATCGCATCTCAATTCGAACTTGATGAACTTTTAACGTTTCAACTTCCATAACTCGTGCCGAAACATAGCAAATAAACTTGGAATGAACTCAAAGTTTGCGTACAAGTTATAAATGACATAATGAAGCTTTTCTAATTTCTGAAATCGGAATCCGACCCTGATATAAAAAAATTCAACCCCCTGGTCAAACTTCCAACTTTTAATTTCCTATTTTTGACATTTCAAGCCTAATTTAATTACGGACATCCAAATAAATATCCAGACAAACTCCTAAGTCCGAAATCACCATAAGGAGCTATTGGAACCATGAAAACTCCACTCTGGAGTCATTTTCTCAAAAGTCAAACTCTGGTCAACCCATCTCATTTAAGCTTTTAACATGAAATTCATTCTTACGAACTAATCCCGAAACACCTGAAAATCAAAACCGACAATACACAAACGTCATAATAGATCATATGAAGCTATTCAAGACTTAAAATAGTTAAAAGGAGCGTAAATACTCAAAATGACCGGTCGGGTAGTTACATTCTCCACCAATTAAACATATGTTCATACTCGAACGTTCCAAGAGTTGTTCCTAAGCCTTTAAATCACTGTTCCACCTTACCAGTGACATACATTCGGGTGATACAACGTCACCCTATTCTATATAGGCCATAAAACACAACACAACTGAAAAAATCAATAATTTAACCTTAGCCCAAAAACTTTCAGCCTAATTTCTAACGTCTAGAATTCTTTTCAAGGCCCGAATCTCACATCTCCATCCTGTATAAGTCTGAAGAAGCTGTATCAAGCCATATCCATAACCCCAGATATTCACATAACATACTACACAACTCGCATGCTCGCAGCGCCATTCCCGATCAAAGTAACTACTCCAAACCAACCAAGTTCTAGTCTTAAGCCCCACATTCCACAGAACCTCGTTCCAAAACCTTCTTACACCGACCGATAATGAAAGAAACATACGTGTACTCACAACCACTCACAAGATCAACAGGTCACAGAGCATTCCCTTGTTCAACAAGTACCGTAGCCAATTGTTTAAGCTGAATTCTAAATTATTCCTCCAACACGCTGTAATCAAACCTGATAGTATCCATTCTAGGTCCAATGACCTTATATTATCAAACAAAACTATTTCACAAACACGCCCCACCAATATAACTCAAGCCACAAAATGCATAATCCGTGTACCCAAAAATGGAAATGTCTCAAAGAAGAGAACTGCTCTGCAAGTTCAACAAGCACCACCACAACCGCAATGCTATGAGACCATCCTATATAGTAGAACCAAGAAACACGAATCTAATAACAGTAACCAGCTCTCATAGAGCTCACATTAACATCAACTGCACGACATGGTCACATGCCTCCGATCCACGCATATCAGACAAGAGCAGTCAAATAAGTACACATGTATATGGTAAATGAAATAAGACTCTTATGCTCTTGGACTATTATAAATAACACGACATAGGTTAGTCATGTGCAAAGTGTGCTATCACAACTCAATTTGGCAAGTTAACGCAGAAATAGCAACTACCAAGTTTATTCAGGGAATTAGCCTCTTTGTAACCTCAGGTATAGCCGAGGCGGTTCTCAACAAAGGTACGAATATGAGAGATGGTGTAACTTTATGCTTAATAGTCAACTCTATGCATATCATAGCCTAGGCATTCTTCCGAGTATGAATACTGCTCCGATGCCTGCACATGGGCTTAAACGTCACATTTATGCGCATTCATAGTGCGTAGCTAACATGAATAATTAATGCAACTAGTGCCTCTACCGAGTTTAAATAAAACACTCACGTCAATCAGGCGCAACCCTGAAATAATATGCTTCTGAGAACTCCTAGTCTCCAAATTCATAGAACATATGAATCACCATAATTGATCCCAATTCCAGCACTCGAATGACTAACACATCATTAATGCACGATCAATGAGGAATACTTTCATAATTCTTCCATGCCACATAGAAATAATATGAATATCAACAGTCTATCAACCAGATGAGTACCACAATACCGATGAAAATTCGTAAGTCAAAACACAATGCGCCTTCTAAAATGTGCATCCTTCTCAGGGATTACCTAGCAGTTATAACATTCATCTAAATATCTGAAACTGACCATTTTGTTCAGGATTTGTGACCTTCCCTTCAGGAATGAACCCCCACCTTGTACATATAAGCACATCTATCATACCATCATTTGAAAAGCACAAAAATCTCATTATCAACTCCGAGCACCAGAAATTTACATACCTGATCACGCTCAACTATGTCTAATAAAAGACTAAGCGGGCGTTGCAAATATAATCCGGGGTATTATGCCCAGAGTCGATCGCACAGGGAATTTACGTATCAATCAAGTCTTTAGAATACGCAACTTTAACTCAATCAATTCTCTCAATACTTTTTGAATATAAATTGATGATGTTTTACGAATTCTACTAACAATAATAACAACTAACATGTACTAACAATGTGTTGTAAATAATTATAACAAAGGTCTAAGGCTATGGTTTTCCCCGTTGGTGAACTTACTTCTCATATATTTCATATACTTTGATTAATTACCTCTATCAATCATAAACACTCTATCTACCATAAATCTCTCTCAAGTAATTATGATAATTTACTAGACGCACTCTCTCAAGTTACGCTGGGTAGATTGTTTTACAGTTCACTTTAGATTGCACCCGAAGTATCGTTATTTCTAATCCAACTTCTAAACCCTCGTATGACTTTGGTCTATACTCTGGGAGTGGTGTTGTTTAAACAATTACCTAAATATGCACTCTCTCTCAAGTAGATACATACTCAATAGGAACATCTAATTGATGGCCATTCAATTACTACAACAATAACGTAGTTGAACAAATAAAGATGAACAATCAACCAAACTATATTAATATCATCATATGTTTGTCCCCTAACGGGTTCCACCAAAACCCTATATTAAGAAAATTAGCTACTCATATTCATAAGTATCAAATCTAAAATAACTTGCATAATTGAATTACAGAGTAATGAACTAAGGAGATAAAAATCAGTATTTTTGCTTTGCTGACTAGTAATCCACAGGTTATTCTTCACTTTAATGGCTTACTCCCTTCCAAGTTGTGTTTTGGGGTCTATTTATATGTTTGGGATAAACCCTAAACATGTAGGAGACTTCTATTCCAACCGGGAAACACTTAAAACTCTTTAAAACTCGGAATTGACCGGACCTCGGGACCCAGGTGTTTGGGCTCAAACGCCCTCTTAAAGCCAGGGCAGACCTGGCATTAGGGGCCAAACGCCCGACCGCCAGGGTCAGCCTGGCTTTAGGGGCCAAACGCTCCATTAACGACAGGGTCAGCCTGGCTTTTGGGGCCAAATGCCCGGATAACGCCCGGGGTGTTTCCTTTTCGACTCTTGAGTGTATGTTTTGACGTATTTTCCTCCATTTAGCTCGGCTTCCATCTCCAATTCACCTACACATGAAATAAACTCCATTATACACATAAAAAGTGTATTTTTATCATTAACGCACATAAAATGTAAGGCATATAACATGTTAAACCATGAATTCTAGCCACACATCAACACCCCATACTTAAACATTTGCTCGTCCTCGAGCAATCAAACTACACTCATGTACACAACTTATTAAGAAAATCCCTTAACACGTTATACCAAGAACTTTTTTTTTAAAACAGTTCAAGCACAAAGGTGTGACATCCTCGCCTCAATAATTGATTCACATATACCATGCTTTATTCACAATCCACTCACTACTCTAACATAGAGGTCAACAA
>ML373849.1:0-19515 GCA_005239525.1 Nicotiana knightiana | reverse complement strand
CCAAACTCCTAAGGCATGCGACAACTCGCCACACAAGCGGGCCAACTTGTCCTAAGCAGATATTGAAAAACTGGCAAAACTCAATTATAACTGGGTCAATGGGGGGTCTAAACCCTAAAGTGAAAGGATACGTATAAACAAAAGAATATCCCGTCTTGTAAGACGTTATTCTTTGATTACTATTCGGAATATAGACAGGAAAGTCAGATTTCCAAAAGCATTCCCTACGAACAAGGGAAATCTGACCCTCAGTTATAAGGGTTGGATATCTTTCTACACTATCAAGAGAAGAAGATTGATCTACAAGAACTTGACTATCCCTAGCGAAAACAAACCCAACAGGGACAGTTTCATCGACTCCAGGTTAACGAAGGCGTTTGCCTCTACCTCTAGACAAAGACCGAGAAACCCTAAATCTCGGAGAAACTGGAGATCTAGTGGAAGGAGAAGGAACTATCTGAGAAGAAGAAGAGCCCCTCGAAGGATTGGATCCTAGAATTCTCAGTCTACCACCCCTCTGACTCCTAGTCAGAGCAGAAGAAGGCGCTAAGCTTTCAATATCTATTATTCTTTGAGGTTGGTTTGAAAAAGACATGTTTACAAAGGCAAAGAAGAAAGTTCTTTACAAAAGACAAAGTTAGAAAAGTGTTTCATGGAAGCAAAGAAAAGAAAAAATGATTTTATACTTGAAGACAACCGTCAAACATGAAGAAAAAGGAAAATAATGATGAAAAGTCATAATTGAAGATATCACTTCGGGACTGTCACAGCCGCAAAAAGCCCTAAAAGGTGATGAGTAAATGCAGAATCAATCTAAAAAGGACACGTGGTATGAGCATTAAATGAAACTAACAAATGACGCCTATGGTGCAGAGAAGGATACAATGATTCAAGGAAAAGCGGCGGCAAAATATTCCCGCCATAAATGAATATCCACTTGCCAAATATTAATCGTTAAATATATGGTAAGTGGGGGGGCTATCTATATTGGTAAACAAAGAGTTTCATNGACCCACAATTGATTACTCGAACGTTATGTAACTGAACCCCAATTACCGTTATCCTTTGTAACGCCTCATTAATGTCATAATTAGTCATTAATGAGTAACCATAGCAAGAACAGTACGTTATAAGGACCTCCTATATAAGGAAGGGGAATACAGCTTGTAACGGCATCTGACTCTCGAATACAATCAACACTTTATTTCTGCAATATTGTTTATTGTTCATTTTTCTCATTATCTTGATTATCAGTAACCCGTATTCATATTAAAAATAAGTTTTAGTCAAAGGGTCTAATTCTTTGGTTAAATACAAAGCTTCAGCTAAAACATGCTGAAGTTTAACAAATACAAAACAAAGCTTCAGCTACTAGAATGATGAAGTTCAGCAATTACAAACAAAGCTTCAGCTACTAGTATGCTGAAGTTCAGCAATTACAAACAAAAACTTCAGCCAACACATGTTGTTGTTTTATTGAACTGAAGTTTACCATTTACACTATGAACTGAAGTTTGCGTGATTGCCTTTGCAAGTTAGGCCAAACTTCATGCAAAAATATCTGAAGTTTTGCTCCACTTCAGGCAAAATTTTTGCTACTTCAGGCCCGTATGCCTGAAGTTACCCGAAAAGTGGGTATGCTTGCAATTTTTTTATAAAGGGAGTATAAGTTAAAACGTGATCCAAAAAGCGGATATAGATGCAAATACCCCTAATACTAGTTTCTTTTAAAAAGCTCAGACTCTCTAAGAGCCACCTAAGAGGTTAGAGGAAGAAGTAACGAGTGAACTGAGAACACTTGTAAGTTTTGTACTTGCAATATGAATAAGAATAGATTAATATATTTGTCTAATAATACAATCTTAGTTGAGATCTTTTTTATTAGATAGATATCTTCGACTGGGATACACAAGAAGTTGAATAGAAATTGCTGGAACTGCTGAAATTGAGCTTCACTGGCCACGTGTAATCTCACTTCCGATTTGAGAAAGGGACACAAGAACTAAGAGTATGTATACAAGTGAAGATATTAGACACAAGAAAAGCTCTAAAAGAATTATTATTTTCTGTAAACTGAAATACATTAACGTCAAGATTGTGCACTAAGGTAAGTAATATCCATTTCAACTCTAAAATCATAAATTTTGAAATGATTTACTAAATTGGGAGAACCATTGTTTAATTCCACAAGAAACTCTATTCTATTAAAAGATAAACATTCAAGCCACTTGTAGATAAAATATAACGTGAAATACTTTACGTTATGCTATATACAGAAACGGAGTTAGTGCGTTGGTTATCGGTTTACTCGAACTCAATATATGTCTTTATAAATTCATTTAATATGTAAATTATTAATTTAGAACTCAACAACTTAAAAGAACTAAAATCTTGAATTCATAAGCTTCGAATTGAAGGGAAGTCTTGGTGTAACGGGTAAAGTTGTTGTCATGTGAGAGGAGGTCACATGTCTGAAATAATCTCTCGCAAAAACCACAGAATAATATTGCGTACAATTAATCCTTGTGGGCCGATCCTTTCACAGACTCCGCGCACAGTGATAACTTAGTACCCCGAACTGCCTTTTCATGTAAACTTCAAATTAGGGCTACTGACTTTTATGACCCTACCATGCCTAAAGATTTGACTATACTCAATACACACGTCAAGGTGGCAAGATTAGGTATCAAATAATTCAACTGAGCCTACAATTGGACTAAATATAATTATCTATAAAGCATGAAATAACCTTCCAAAAAAATTGCAACACTAAGCAAGAAATGGCTCTCATTTCTATAATGGCCTCTATAGGTTACTTTGAGATATTTGTTGCAATCTTTTGCTTTTTTGTGTTCTGTGCTTTAGGGGATAGAAGTGGCCTACCATGTAATTGGCCATTTCTTGGAATGTTTCCTGGCCTTCTTTTCCATGTAAATAGAATTCATGAAAGGTGTTTTGAAGTTTTTTCAAGAACTGGAGGTACTTTTTTGCTAAAAGGCCCTTGGTTTGCAAATATGGACATTCTTGGTACAGTAGATCCTGCAAATGTGCACTATATCATGAGTGCAAATTTCGAGAATTTTCCAAAAGGGGAAGAGTTCAAGAAAATTTTTGATGTTTTGGGAGATGGAATTTTCAATTCTGACTTGGATTTATGGAAAAGTCAGAGGAAAATTACTAGAACTTTGATCACTCATCAAAGGTTTCATAATTGTTTGGTGAAAACTAGTTGGGACAAAATTGAAAATGGAGTTATTCCTGTCCTTGAATATATGGCTAGAGAAAGTAAAATTGTGGATTTTCAAGATATTTTTCAAAGGTTCACTTTTGATACAACATGTCAATTGGTCACAGGCTTTGATCCTTGTTGTTTATCATTGGAATTACCAAACGTTCCCTTCTCAAAAGCAATGGATGAGGCTGAAGAAGTATTATTCATTCGCCATTTATTGCCAGAAAGTGTTTGGAAATTGCAAAAATGGCTAGGTTTTGGACATGAGAAGAAATTGAGCAAAGCATGGCAAGTTCTTGATCAAGTTATAGGCAAGTATATATCGATGAAACGCGACGAATTGAGCAATAAAACAAACCTAAAGGAAGAGAATGAAGAGGGTTTTGATCTCTTAACTTCATACATATTGAATGATGGGCTAAATTTTGATGACAAGTCCCTGAGGGATACTATACTAAACCTCATGATCGCTGGACGTGACACGACTAGCTCAGGTCTTACTTGGTTCATTTGGCTTGTTTCAACACACCCTGAGGTAGAAAAAAAGATAAGGAAAGAACTTATGGCAATCATTTCAGTGACAGAATCTCAAAAATGGAGACTTTTTAGGGCAAATGAGTTGAAAAATGCGATTTATTTGCATGCAGCATTGTGTGAATCGTTGAGGCTATATCCACCAGTTCCATTTCAGCACAAGACTCCACGAGAGCCAGGGATTCTCCCAAGTGGACACCATGTTCATCCCAATATGAGAGTGATGTTTTCTTTGTACGCGATGGGGAGGATGGAATCAATATGGGGTAAGGATGCCGCAGAATTCAAGCCAGAGAGATGGATTTCGGATCGTGGCACGGTAAAACATGAACCATCTTATAAGTTCTTGGCTTTCAATGCAGGGCCAAGGACTTGCTTAGGTAAAGAAGTGGCTTTCACTCAAATGAAAGCTGTGGCTGCTGCTATTATCCATAATTATCAAGTTGAAGTTATCAAGGAACATAAAGTTTACCCTAATGTCTCCATCATTCTCTACATGCAACATGGTTTTAAAGCCAGAATTAAGAAGAGATGGACTTAGTTTTATGTTTTTTACTATTGTCTATTTTTATTTGGGGTCTGTCTTTCTATGGAATGTATATTCAAGTTCAATGTCAAGTAATTTAATTGTGATTTAGGTTCAAGTTGTACTAAAACCAAAATAAAAAAGAGAAGTTGATGTAAGCTGCACATTTGGTGATGTATTGTTGTTGTATATGTTGGAGGAAAGAAATGATTTTAAATACAAGTCTTGGCCTCTTTTAGTGTAGTTTGATTTTTATTTGTTTTACTAAAGACTTAGTAATTGTTTGACCATGACAAACTATAACAATACATAATAACAACAAACCTAGTGAAATTCCACAAATAAAATCCGAATAGGATAGTATATACGCAAACCTTACCCGTACCTTGGGAAGATAAATATTAAAATTTTATAAATACATTAGCTTAATATAAAATTTAAAAGAAAAAAAATAGTTGCAAATTCTGTTAGGAAATCGATTTTCTATGTTATTGATGAGTTTGAACGTACCACATACCCTTCCTGTTATCATCAAATAAAAGACTACCATACACGCCTCAATTGGGAAGGCAAGGAGCTCACCAAGTGAGCTAGCACCTAATGTAATACAAAAAGTTTATACAAAATACCGACCTTCTACATCCGCCATTGAATACAAGAAATTAATATCGGAAGAATTGAAAATTAAATGAAGTAGTTTCTAACTTTAAAAAAATTATAATTTTAAAGAAAATGATGGTCCTCAATCCATTGATTAGCCTACTATCACGACTTCATGTTTAGTTAGTTGGAAATTACTTCCAAACTAATTGGTTGTTTAGTAGTGGCAAAATGGTTATATTTTTTTAGCTTTTTTTCTCTCTCTAGAATGAGAGCTTCTCTCAACTCCACTTATGACGAGTTCAAAGCCTAGAAGGAGGGGGAAACAATTGGAACACAGCAATCAAGCAATAATAATGGCAAAATTGGGAGCTCCGGACTCTGCAAATGCAAAGAAACAACGTAGCATAAACGCAATTCAAGGAATAATTCCACTGGACCTAACCATAGCAACCTCATCAAAAACACCGCAGAAGAGCAATTCAATGTACACAGAGAAGGAAAGCGAGATTAAAAGCTCGGGCAAGACATCATGTGCTGACATGCAGGAAGAGGAAGTCAGAGAAAAGGAAAACAAAGGTACGCAGTTGAATTCAAGTATAAGCCCTAAGTTATGGAGTCGTGTAGTCGGAGAAATCCCGAATACGGAGGGACTAGATCTGAGCAAAGCAGTAGAGAATCATGAGAATGTGAAAATAACATTGGATGACATTAAAGATGAGGTGAATTACTGGGCATCGGCGGTGGTATGTTATGTCCTAGGATGCAATCCTCCACAACCAGTAATGGATGGCCATTTTAGGAGGATATGGGGGAAATTTGGAGTTGATAAAGTTGCACAAATTAGTATAGGGGTATTCATTGTGCGATTTCATGATATGGAGGATAGGAACAGAGTAATTGAAGATAGAGTCCAAATGTTCGACAGAAATCCAGCCATAGTTAGTGGAAACCAGATATGTAGTTCACTAAAACTCAAATGGAGAAGATATCTATGTGGATAAGATTGTCGGGTCTGGATATCAAGTATTGGGGAAAAATAGCATTGACTAAGATAGCAGGGCTGATTGGTCAACCTCTCAAAGTAGATAGTGCAACCACTCAAAGAGAAAGACTAACATATGCTAGGGTATTGGTGGAGATTGTACTGAATCAAACATATCCTACAACAATAATGTTTGAGAATGAATATGGAAAAATAGTGGGGTAAGAGGTTGTCTACGAGTGGAAACTTGTACTATGTGAAAAGTGGAAACTATGGGCATGAGATGAAAAAGTGCAGGAAGTTTCTGAAGAAGAAAAGGAGAAGCAGAAAGTACCAGAAGGTAACAAAGAACAACAGGGAAAGGGGAATGAAAATAACAAGGAGAGTAATAATGAAAAGAAGAAAGAAGTAGAGGTAAAGACCAAAATGATTCAGGAGAAGTGGTAAAGCAGTACAAACAGATAGCAGACAAGCAAGGTAATCAACAAAAGCTAAAGACTGGTAAATATATAGCTAAAGGGATGACAGTGCAGGCTGCAACTCTAAAACTAGGAAACACTTTCTCTAGTCTAATGGAGAAACAATTAACAGAAGAAAGGAATCTAGGAGAACCTAGCTCTTCTATCCCTGAAGGAGTGCAAGGTGCAAGGGAGCCAAGACTTGGCAAGGGTGGGGGCATCCCCCATCCTAATGGATAATATAGGATTTTGGAACACCAGAGGATTAAATAACTCTGCCAAGCAAAAGGAGATAAAGATATTCATGCATAATGCTAGGGTGGAGGTATTTGGTCTTCTGGAAACAAAGGTGAAGAGAGGAAAAGCTCAACTAGTCTCTATTCACCTATGTCAAGGCTGGTCGTTTAGTACAAATTTGTCCCAATATCAAGAGGAAGGATATGGCTTCTATGGAATCCAATGCTTTATGGAGTCAACATCATAAGAGTAACAGCACAACTTATACATAGTGAATTATATCATAGAGGACTGGAAACACATTTCATGTGACTATGGTTTATGCTTTCAATGATGCATCTTTCATAAGGGAATTATGGCAGACAATTAAAGAAATTCATGGTTAGATTAAAGGTCCCTGGGCAATAATGGGAGATTTTAACTGTGTCCTACACAAGGAGGAAAGAATAGGCAGCCCTGTCACAATGGCAGAAATCAGAGAGTTCAAGAAATGTGTTGAGGAATGTTCATTGTTGGACCTTAAATCTACAGGAGCATTCTTCACATGGACAAACAAAGAAAGTGGAGGGGATAGGGTACTCAGCCGAATTGATAGAGTAATGGTGAACAATGAGTGGAACCTTAAACTCCCTGCATCAGTTGTACATTATAGAAATAAGGGGTTGTATGATCATTGCCCAGCTGTTATAAGTTGGGAACAGGGAAACAAAGGGAAGAACAAACTGTTTAAGTACTATATCATGTGAAGCTTGGCATCAGATTTCAAGGAAAAAATTAAAGCTAGTTGGAAGACTGAAAGGAAGGGCACTAAAATATTTGAATTAGTGGGAAAGCTACACATAATCAAACATACTTTGCATGAGCTGAATAAAGATAAATTTAGTGAAATAGAGAGAAAGGAATATGAGGATATAATGAAGCTACAAAATGCCAAGAAAAAATACAAAAAGACCCATGCAGCACTGAGTTGATAGAAAAAGAAAAGAAACTATCCCAGGAATGTAGATCATGGAATAAGGCTAGAGAACAGTATTTGAGAAAAAAATCCAAAATACAGTGGCTAACTCAAGGTGACATGAATACGAAATTCTTTCATAGCATGATGAAGGCAAGAAGGAACTCCAATAGAATATTATCTATTGACAATGCAGATGGACAACATGTAAATGAGTTAGAGGAGCTAGCTAAGTCATTCATAACTTTTTATGAAGGCATGCTGGGAACTAAACAACAGGATAGAGACTAGGTATGCAGTCACTTGGTAAGACAGGGGCCCACAGTTTCTACTATGAATAGAACAAAGCTAATAGAGGACTTTACTGAGAAGGAAGTGAAGGAAGCATTATGGGCTATTGATGGGGACAAGGCGCCAGGACCAGATGGGTTTGGAAGTCAATTCTTTAAAGATGGTTGGGAAGTTGTAGGAAAGGATGTGGTAGATGATGTGACGAAGTTCTTCAAGAATGGGAAAATGCTCAAAATATGAAATAATCAAGTAATTACCCTCATACCAAAGAGTGCACATGCCTCCAGTGTAGGAGATTATAGACCAATAACATGTTGTAATACAATATACAAGATCATTTCCAAGATGATTTTCAATAAACTCAGAATAGTTCTCCCTGAGATAATATCTGAGAACCAAAGTGCATTTGTAGCTGGTAGAAGTATTGTGCAGAACCTCATTTGCCAAGATTTAGTAAGATTGTACAACAGGAAAGCCAAAATCAAGAGTTGTTTGATCAAAATTGACCACAAGAAAGCATATGATACAGTAGAATGGGGATTTGTAGAAGAGATGTTATATGTTATGAACTTTCCTGGAAAGTTCATCAAATGGGTGATGAATTGTATATCTACACCACAATACAGTATTGCTTTGAATGGGGGATTATATGGTAATATTCGGGGAAAAAGGGGATTGAGGCCGGGGGATCCTATATCACCACTGTTATTTTTCATATGCATGGAGTATTTCTCCAGAATAATGAGGAGGGTATCAAGCATGCCAGGATTTGAATAACACACTAAGTGTAAAAGGTTGCAGCTGAACCATTTATGTTTTGCTGATGATGTTTTACTGTTTTGTAAAGGAACATACCAGTCAGTATTGTTGATGCTTAGAGGACTTCAGACATTCTCAAGGGCATCAGGACTATGCACAAATGCTGGTAAATCTAATATCTTTAGTGATAATATGGAACAACAAAGTCTACTGGATCTATGTGAGTTAACAGGATACCAGAAGGGTAAATTACCATTTAAGTATCTGGGGGTTCCAATCTCAACTAAAAAGCTAAATAGTATAGACTGTGAAATGCTAGTAGATAGGATGACAGCAAGAATTAAAACATGGGGATCAAAGCACATATCATATGTAGGAAGAGTGCAGCTTATCAACTCAGTGCTAATGCATGTACACACATATTGGGCATCTATTTTCCTACTACCAAAGGCAGTGATGAAACAGATTACTACAGTGTGCAGGAACTTCTTATGGGATGGGAAGGAGGTGAGCAACAAAGCACCATTAATAGCATGGGACCTGGTATGTTAGGATTGGGAATCACTAATGGAGTATTATGGAATGAGGCTGCAATAAGCAAATATGTTTGGAATATTGCTAGAAAGGCAGATGACTTATGGGTGAAATGGATAGATCATATATACTTAAAGGACTGCTCTTGGTGGCATATAAATCTCCTAAGGATTGCTGCTGGTATTGGAAGAAAATATGCTCGGTGAGGGACAGATTTGCACAGGGGTATGTAGAACAAGGGTGGCTAACAACAAATGACAACTATAATATCAAAAGTGGCTACTTATGGAGATTAGGAAGAATGGAAAAGTGGCTTTGGAGTAGGTGGGTATAGAACAAAGGAAATGTCCCTAAACACATTTTTATATGCTGGTTGGCTGGGCATGGAAGATTGTTAACAAGAGTGAGATTGCTGAAAATGGGGGGTTACACAAGATACAATGTGTATAATATGTAACAGTGCACCTGAGACGATAGAACATCTGTTTTTTGACTGCCAATTTTCTAGAGTTCCATGCAGGCTATGGCAAAGTGGTTGAATATTGGAGTGCAGAATACCACACTACAAGGAATATGGAGAAGAATAACAAGAGGGGTCAAAGGCGAAAATTGCAGAACTCTAGTAAACTCAGTACTAGCAGCACTGGTCTATGCTATGTGGAAGGCACGTAACGAAACACTATGGCACCAAAGAGTTTCAAAACCTGGGACTCTGTACTCAAATTCAACAGGAATGCAAAGCAAACATGACAGAAGTGGAAGTAAGAAAGGTAGTAGAAGAGATAGGGAGTGGATAGAAGATTTGTATAGGAAAAAGCTATAGATTTACAGATCCATAGACATTTTTGCGACTATGGAAAATTATAGGTAGGAATACCTAGTTTCTAGTGTCTGTACAGTTACAAAATGTAAACAAGTTTTGTTGGGATGATTAATAATATTTTTTTCTTCACCGAAAAAAAAAAATCACTTATATTATCCACTAAAATGGGTTGAATAACGAACTTTTAAAAAACGGGTCAAATATGGATAAGAACTATATTATTCATTTAGAAAATGGATAACCAAATGGATAATCAATGGATAACTAATGGGTTTAACTTTTACATTTATAAAGCTTCAAATTGGGGGTTCCTCAATTTTGGGAGACTAGAAATTCTCCCAAAAGTGATCATATTCAAGAAGTCGTGGATAATATGGTTACCAATATTATCCGCCGGTTAACCTGTTTTTTTTACCTGTTGTGACCCGTCTCATATCCGACCCAACCCGCACGTTTGCCGCCCCTAGATATAAGCAACTTCTAAAATAGACTTCAGTCCCATTACCGTTTAGCATCGTGAGAGTTTAAAATGTATAGCATTATATATTGTTACTGCTACAAGAAATCTCCTATTCTAGTGAAATGTTAATTATATTATCACCTAACAATCAAACTTAATTATGGTTGAGAAATTAATTGCCAACAGCTGCACAGAACGATTTTGACTTTTCATCTGTTAATGAATTGTCCTAATTATTTGTGAATCATTAGTAGTTGATTCCTGCAAATTATGGTTTTGATCCAACTGCCAAAGATTAGATTAAATCCTACCTGTATACCCAAAACTAGAAATGGAGTAAAACACAAAGTATCAAACATCACGTAAAAACAAGTAAATGTTGATATTACTTCCCTTAATGTACAAGGTTGTATCATATATGCATGCAAATATTTAAGGTAATTACATGAAAATTTCTATAATAAACATCAATTGGTAACATTACAAAAATATATATATTAATCGAATATAATAGATTAAACTATATTAAACATGCAAAAAGAATTAACACTTTCACTATTTCAAATTTAAATCCGTATAGTTATAGTACTTGGCCACTTTATCCTTTTCTAAGTATGATCTACTATGTTTTATTTTCATCGTTCAATTGATATTCTCTCTCCCAATGCCGCCACCTATATTTATCACATAATTAAGCTACTTTTTTTCTGAAAAAAAAAAAGAAATTATATATATATATATATATATATAGGAAAGAATATTACTTTCTTCATAGCCCACCAAGCAATTGAAAGTGGTCAAATGTCATAACTAAGTACTCTAAAGACTACCACTGTGAGTGCATTTGCTTTTAAAAAAAATAAAAAAATCAATTATCAGCTGTATCCGGACAGTATTCACTTAATTTGCCCCTTTTTTTATGGGTATTATCACTTTTATCCGCGTCAAAAACTATTTATATTTGATAGTCGAAAAAAGTATATAAAATTTATATACTTTATGTTAAAAAATATACAAACAATATATAATTTTTGGACTATTATTTTGAAAGTGGCTATACAGCGTCATTTTTCCTTTTTTATAGTCGCAAGCTTTCAATAATGTATAGTTAGTACTTCACTATCCTTTATCAAAAGTCTCGAGCTGGAATCATAATATGGAATCACAGCACATTACCCACAAGAGTGAGACTTCTCAACACAAATCCAGATTAGTTAGACACGGATGAATCGTATTTATTTACTGTACGTATTACCGCGTGGTCATTCTCTATTTCTTCTTCAATTTGAGGATGATACATTGTTCATTATTTACTGTACATATTGAATGAACGAAATGGGATAGCCTCAACTTAGGAAAACTCACACCAAATTCTGGAGATTGTTACAAATTAAGAATCCACGCAGAATCAGCATTGCTCAAAACAACAGCTTGTATCTGCCTACTCAATATATTGGGGGCATTTCACAATTTACATCTCAAATACACGAAACTCGTACCAGGTAAAGAAATAATTTAAGCAAAAAGAAAGGCGCCCTCGGCTCTATTGCCTGACAACCCTGCTAGTATACACCAAGTATGACGAAAATATACTAAAAGATCACGAAACAGCAATCGTTTTTATTTAAGCGATGCTATTCATATTGTACGACAACAGCTTCCTCAGCCACAATCCAGCCATCCTCACTAGAGTTATCCAGACGGTACTCTGAACAATTCTGAAAACGACACAGACCATGCGGTTATACAAGAACTAGGAAAAATGACAATTAACAAAGAAAATGAAGAATCGAGGTATGTTTATTGAAGAAAACAGTAAATGACAGAAATAGATCACAAGTTAAATTTAGTCGAATATCAGCTTTCACTTGCACAAAGAAAAGAATCAAGAGGAAATGAGTTAACTCAGACTGCTGAAAACAGTTCCATCGAACATATATTTCAAGAAGTGAAAAGCTGAAGTAGAAAGTCAGGAGCTATTACAGTTTTCCTTCAATTCAACCTCTTAATTTTATTGCTTTAGGTATTATTTTGCTCTATCAATGTGACATTTCATTCCTCTTACATGAAACATCGACCAAAAAAAGGGCAGCCCGATATTAAGCTCCCGCTATGCGCAGGGTCCAGGGAAGAGCCGGACCACAAGGGTCTATTGTACGCAGTCTTATCCTGCATTTCTGCAAGAGGTTGTTTCCACGGCTCAAACCTGTGAACCCCTGGTCACATGGTAGCTATTTTACCAGTTACGCCAAAGCTCCCCTTCATGATACATCGACCAAGAATCCTAGAGCCCGTTTGGACATTAAAAAAAAATCACTTTTTTTTAAATCAGCGTTTGTTCATAAAATTTTCAATTTTCACTTGAAGATGCATTTTGAAAATTTTCGAAAATTTGATAAACTCCAAAAAGCTGTTTTTCAAAATTTTCACTCAAATCACTCACAAAACTTCAAAAACAACCCAAACTGAAATTTATTTCCAAACACAACTCTAAATATTAAAAATCATTTTCACTTGAAAAAATTTTTCACCATTTTTTGGAATTTTACAATTCTTATGTCCAAACGCCTACCTAGAATAAGTTGTCTATCTTTATTTGTACTCCCACATAGTAATAATTGATTTTTTTCCAGAACTAAAGAGAGTAGTATAGAAAAAAAAATGAAAGGGAGTCGTCTTCGAAAAGTACATGTATTCAACATATCGAGTTAAAGGCTGACCTGTGAGCAAGTATAAACTATTAAAGTCAGCCAATTCCAGTTATCCAAAACAGGTCTCTCTTTCTCGCTGACTGCTTCATGCAGAAAATATAGCAACGGAGGCATCAGCTGCATCTCATAGTGACGTGATGCACCACAGAGACTGCACGTTCCCGGATCAACAGCATGTCCAGAAGCTAGAAGCGGCTTTCCACCATATGAGTATCTACGTGTAAAGACAATAAAAGAGTCTCTTTTAGCAAGGATGAAAGCCACTGATAATGAAATTGGTGACAATTTAATGATTAACAGATGTAAGAAGGTAAAAATACAAGAAACCCTGTGCTGTAGAAGCGAAAAGGACCCTAAACCAACAGAGAACTATATGATACTCTCTGTATTTACTCTATTTTATATTATTTACCTTTCTCGGCATAAAGTATGATACTCTCCATATAATGACAGATAGCATTGGCAGTGGGCTAATAAAAAGTGCCAACCTAAGATGCGTTTTCCAATGTACGATCAGAATTAATCTCACAGTATACCAGGCAACAACTTCCGGAACAATATACAACAACAACAACAACAAACTCAGCTTAATCCCATATATAGGGTCTGGGGAGGGTAGCGGGTACGCAGCCTTACCCCCACCCCATCTTATAAAGGCAGAGAGGCTGTTTTCGATAGACTCTCGGCTAAAGAAACGGTAAAAATAAAGCAACAAGCAATACCAGCAGTAATATAATAAGTAATGGAAGCGAGTGACATAATAAAGAACTATGAATAAAAGAGTACAAGAATAGTAATAAGAGCAGTAATATAATAAGTAATGAAAGCGAGTGACATAACAACGTAATAAAGAGATAAGAATAAAAGAATACAAGAATAGTACCAGTACTACTGGTAAACTCACAACTACATGTCAACCCACCACCATAATTCTCGACCTCCACACCTTCCTATCGCTAGTCATGTTCTTGGTTAGGTGCAGCAATGACATGTCCTGCCTAATCACCTTTCCCCAATACTTCTTTGGCCTATCTCTGGCCTTCCTCTCAAGCTCGCCATGTTCAATCTCTCACACCTCCTGACCGGGGCATCTATGTCTCTCCTCTTCACATGCCCAAACCATCGCAGCCTCGATTCCCGCAACTTGTCTTCCACAGATGTCACTCCCACCTTGTCCCTAATAACTTCATTTTTAATCTTGTATTACCTGGTATTCCCACATATCCATCTCAATATTCCTCATTTTAGCTACTTTCATCTTCTGGACATGGGACTTCTTGACAGGCCAACACTCAGATCCATATAATATAACCGGTTTAACCACCACCCCCTAGAATTTGCCCTTAAGTCTAGGAGGCACATTCTTATCGCATAAAACACCCAAAGCTAGCCTCTATCTCATCCACCCGGCTCCAATGCGGTGAGTAACATCCTCGTCAATCTCCTTGTTGCCTTGGATTATAGACCCAAGATACTTGAAACTATCTGTCTTGGGAATGACTTGAGTATCAATCTTCACTTCCACTTCTTCATCATGCCTCTCATCACTGAACTTGCACATCATGAATTCGATTTTCGACCTACTCAACTTGAAACTAGACTCCAGCGTCTGTCTCCAAACCTCCAACCTAGCGTTAACACCCCTCACATCTCGTCAATCAGTACTATATCATCAGCAAATAACATACACCATGGCATCCTCCCTTGTATGTGTCGTGTCAGCACATCCAACGCTAGGGCAAACAAAAACGGACTAAGGGCCGATCCCTCATGCAACCCCATCTTCACAAGGAAATGTTCAACTTCCGGAACAATATCTAATTAATAAAGAGAAAATCTTGGCGGAAGAAGTGCAGTGGACGATGCAAATAAATAAGTGGAAAGATGTTATATCATGGCTGCCCGAACTAGCCTTTTCAGTAATGTACACATGATACAACAGGAAATAACATGAGAAGACTTGAACATGTAATTTAAGTTGTACAAATAGTAATACGCTACAATTGGAGATGAATAAGGTAATCAAAGCCAAAAGCTAGAAGAGCTGCAGGAAAGGCAGAAAGCTTACTACATACTTCAAGAAATCAAAAGTACATTAAACTTGGACTTTGCTTACTGCTTTGGAGGAAATAAAAAGGTATATAAAACTGAGATTTTGCTTCTCAAAGTCTACTCCAGCAAGCAAAACGTTAAGTTCCTGGAGGCAATACTTAAACAGTTAAAAGTAAATTCAGTAGTACAATGGCTAGCTTTTTAGTGTTTTACCTGAAACATTGCTCTGGATACGCATCTAATCGCTTTTTGAACTTAAGGTAAATCCGGTCAGCGTTCAATGCCCTATCATACTCGTAATCTTCCACCTCCCATGTTTCTTCTGAAGTATCAGGATCATTTTCTTTGTCCTTGATTTGAGATAAGATGCCTTTTGAACTGACAGAAACATCCTTTTTGAAACATTTCTCTTCCTCAGCATATATATAGAAGCACGGAATCACTGCGACCAAAGAATCATTTCAGAGTAGCAGAAAGATATAGTAATCATACAAATGATACTCCCATTGATAATCACATATCTCATATGTCATTGAAAACACTTGATAATAGCCTATGAAGACCTAGATATTTGACAGCTGTCAACTCCTCAGCAACTCAACGACTTTTTTGTACAATAAGTAAATACATGCATTGGGCCCTTGATCGATCTACTTAGCTCTTCTATCAAGAACCAGCACCAAC
This sequence comes from Nicotiana knightiana, assembly GCA_005239525.1. Taxonomy (NCBI): domain Eukaryota; kingdom Viridiplantae; phylum Streptophyta; class Magnoliopsida; order Solanales; family Solanaceae; genus Nicotiana; species Nicotiana knightiana. The sequence goes on along the minus strand of ML373849.1, from coordinate 3,674 downwards.
TGCCTCCCCCCAAAAGAAAAGCAATGAACAAATTACATATTGTTTTACCAATAACACATGCCATTTTCTTTATGTATGAATAACATTTTTCAATTTTAGTGTTCTCTATCATAGTGCTAAATTTATGAGAAAAAAAAGCTTGACTGCACCCGATAAACAGTTTGATCTCATCTTCTATCATGCAAAGTTAAATAAAGACACCTCACACACATCATACAGAAGGGGCTCTAGCAAAAGATTCTATCAACTGCAATTAACGTTGAGCAAAACAGAACAGAAGTTACCTGGTGTTCTTGCATCAATTGCTCTAATCTCGCAGTCAGGGGTTGAAGTTTCTGCCGTTACTTCATGACCACGGATTTGTTTCTTGGAGTGAGAAGCCACGGTTGCAGCTTCAGAAAGTGCCCTAGCCAACTCAGCAAGATCAATGTCATCGTCATCGTCATCATCCTCTTCCGAAGAGTCAAATGTCCATATATCCTTCTTCCGGTCTTTCTTTGAATCTGATGTAGAAGATGCAGGTGAAGCGACATCCTTATAAGACTGGCTCTTTAAACCTTCAGTGCTTAGAGACTTTTGGACTCTAATAGCTCTCCAGCTGTCACGGAAATGTAATAGATAGACCACATAAGTTAAATCCAAATGATTACTAAGTTCCCAAGCATTTTACAAAAGACAATAAGTTTGAATACTAAAAAAAGACCTTACAGGAGCGCTCCCACATTCTGGCGCCAAACAACCAAAAACATAGATGGCACGCTCTTCAATGTTCAAATTTTTCTTTGAAATTGGAGCATAAACCTAAGGAAAAATGCTAGGAGAAAAGTATATTAAAACTTCTAGAGCTTTAAAATACAAGTAATCAAGTAATTTAAAAATTAGCCAAATGGTTTCTGAGTACCAACCTGTGCAAGAAGACATAAATAGCTTTTGCAAGCACTGCATTTGAGCAAATCAACACATGTGGTAGGAAGAGGAATAGGCCAATCCTGTTCAAGAAAAAAAAAGTAAGTTATAATTTTTTTTTTAAAAGAAAGCATCATCTAACAATAAACTACGCCGTATCCAGAAGGATTCGCTTACAGGAAGTCCACCAATTTTTGTTGTATAATGATCAGCAGCTTCGTGTATATGACCTGCCCACGATCCTGGCATGCCTAAAAACACTCCACCCATCTTGTTTTCTAATCCAAACAAAACAAGGTCGATAAGAAATACAGTTCAAATGAGACCCCCTTTGTATTTCTTAGTACATGCATCATATAACACTTTATGAACAAAGTTCAAATCTTAAATCGCTGCAATTTTTTTTTTGCAGAATAAAGGGAACGTCACAGCAGAGACAAACTATAATATGAAAATGCTACTCTCCCCATCCCAAAAAAGGATTATACTTTGCAGATTTCGAGAGTTAAACATCTTAATTTTGAATGCAAATTCGGACATAGAATCTTGAAGTTTTTTTAAATAAATTTTACATGGTTGGAGACCACATAAAAGTACTATAAATCACAATAATTAACAATTCAAAATATTTAAAAGGCATATTAAAAAGTTGCGGTCAAAGAACAATTCTTTTGACTCTCGAAATCCGAAAAGTATCATCCTTTTTGGGGCGGCGGGAGTAATTAAAACTGTACAGAATACTCGATTCCACTGATGAAGAACCATTACTCAGTTACATTGATGAATTTCTATAAGCACAAATAAGCTAGTTCCCAAATTTTTTCCTTAAAACTTCTTGCAAGAACTAATCCATTTCAGATATCAAAGAGAAAATAAACAATTAACATAATCACGGAGCTACTAAAAATAAAACAAATTTACAACCAAAAAAGCTAGTTTTTTTTTTATAGGAAGGAACCCGTGTCGGACCCAAGTGGTGGCTAGCGGGTTCAACTGAACCCGCTTCACTGAAAAATAATACTTTGTATATGTATAAATTAGGATTAAAGCTGTGTAAATTTTGTATAAATATTTATTGAACTCACTTGACAACTACTATTTTACGACTAAAGTTATATACTTCTAAGATTGAACCCGCTTGCACAAAATACTGGGTCCGCCACGGGAAGGAACTAACAAAGCTAGTAACAATAAAATTGTGTCCTTGTACCTCAAGTTTAAGTTTCAACTAGTACCACAAAAATGCCACAGTAAAACAAGCACTATACCCAAAACACCTTTTTTCCCTTTAATATGAGAAATCATTACGAATATGCTACCAATTCATGGGGGTTTTTTCCCCTCATGTTTGCATCAAAATAACAAAAAGGAAGCAGCAAAGACAAGCATTTGAATACCACAAAAAATAAAAAAAAGAAAAGGTAGTATGCTCTTTTTATGTAAATACCCAAATAAAAATCGGTTCTTGATTGGTTGAAGTTTTCACTTACTAACAATTGAAAAACCTCAAACTCAACGATCTTTTGCTACTTCTTCACGGAGATTCTTGAAACGGGCGTGCAGTAGCTCCAGAACTTTGAGGCTATGAGACACCATTTTGATTTTTCAGGGTTTTCCGAAAATATATTGCTAATTTTACCCTTCTCATAAAAAGGTACGAGAAAATGATAAAAATGGTCCCTTGACTTTAGGGTAGGTTTATTATGGTCTTTTAAATATACACCTAGAGGTGTCTAACGGGTGGGCCGGGCCGGGTTGGGTTGGGGTTTTGGTGAACCGGACGGGTAGGGGTACCGGGCCGGTTACGGGTTATAGTTAACGGGTTTAATGGGTACGGGTTAATCCGGGTAAAAACTTAACCGTATGGGTTAGGGGCCGGGCCGGGCCGGTTAAGTGTTTTTTTATTTTTTTTTTTATTTTTTTTTGTATTTGTTATAACTGTCGTAAAAATATAAATANGCCGGGCCGGGCCGGGTTTCAATTTTTTTAATTTTTTTTTTCAAGTTTTTGTACATGTATTGTAATTTATATAAAATATAAAGTAAAATATATAAAGATAACAATGATTATGGAAAAAATTGCACTTATAAATTGCAAGTGCACTTACATTTGAATATATCATTAAATAATTAGGTACCGTCTAATAATATTAAAATAACAAACTAAAACTTGCAAATTAAACTATTAAAGTTTACATTTAAATATTTAATACTTCAAATTAGAGTTCAAACTTGCACTTATACGTCTAATAATATTAAAATAACAAACTAAAACATTAAACATAAATGCATAATACGTCTAATAATATTAAAATAACACAAATTGTCTGAAATCAATTAATCAAACGAATTGTTGGTGGTCTGGTGGATGCTCAAGACAACTATTTATATGCCTCCTTAAAAAGCGTGTGCCCGTGCACTTTGGACGAAGATTTAAGATTATACCACAATTCTTGCACTTTACTTTGTAAACTTCTTCATTTTCTTCAACCACATCAAAGTGTTCCCAAACATATGAGCGCACTCTAGAATCACGGGGCATGATTTAACTTGAATGAGAGAAATTGAGATTGAGAAATGAGAGATAAGTGAAGAAATGAAGAAGAGGGGGGTGTATTTATAATTTTAGAAAAGGTTAACTTTGTAAATTGAGAAAGTGTTAATTTTTTTTAAAAAAGGCCCAAAAAAGGGCCATTTGTGCAAATTTACCGTTGGGCAACGGCTCCCTGCCAAGGTGACTATTGCCAACGGATAAGTGGGGCCCAAACA
>ML373843.1:0-30749 GCA_005239525.1 Nicotiana knightiana | reverse complement strand
GAGTTTATTTTATGTGTAGGTGAATTGGAGATGGAAACGAAGCTAAAGGGATGCAAATACGTCTAAAAATATGCGAAAGGAGACACCCGGGCGATAGCCGGGCGACAGAGCCCTACAGCCTTAGGGCTGAAATGCCAGCCCTACCCTGGCGTTAGCCAGGCGTTAGGGCTGAAACGCCAGCCCTAGCCTGGCGTTAGCCAGGCCTTAGGGTCCAAACTCCCGGGGTTCCCAGTTCCGCCAAATCTGAGTTTTGACGAGTTTAAGTATTTCCCGGTTGAAATAGAAGTCTCCTACATGGTTAGGGTTCGCCCTAAACATATAAATAGACACCAAACAACACAACTTGGAGAAGACGGAAGAGATTCGAAGAGACGGACGGCAAGACATCAATTTGTACAGATTTTCTTCATTACTTTGTAGTTTCATTATGCAAGTTATTTTAGATTTTATTCTTATGAACTTGTTTAGTTAACTTCTTTAATATAGGGTTTTAGTATAACCTGTTGGGGAATGAACTTATTTTGTTATTAATATAGTTTCGATTGGTTGATTAATCTCTAATTGTTCAACTACGTTCTTGTTGTGGTTAATTGAATGGCCATCAATTAGCTGTTCCTATTTATTATGTATCTACTTGAGAGAGAGTGAATATTTAGGTAGTTGTTTGAACAACATCACTCCCGGAGTATAGACGAAAGTCATAACCGAGGGTTTAGAGGTTGGATTAGAGATAACGATACCTCGGGTGCAATCTAAAGTGAACTGTAATGCAATCTAGCTAGCGTAACTTGAGAGAGTGCGTCTAGTAAATTATCATAATTACTTGAGAGAGATTTATGGTAGTTAGAGTGTTCATGATTGATAGAAACAACTAATCAAGCTATATGAAGTATCCGAGAAAGAATTCACCGACGAGGGAAACCATAACCTTAGATCTTTATTACAATTGTTTACACATTAGCATAGTTAATCTTTAGTTTTAATCTTTAGTTTTTAGTAAATTAAATAACATCAAGTGACAGTTGAGTATTCTAACAGCTTGCTTGATATGTAAATTCCCTGTGGGATCGACTCTGGGCATAATACCCCGGATTATATTTGCAACACCCGCTTAGTCTTTTATTAAACATAGTTGAGCGTGATCAACGACTATTGTGACGTAAACACAACCAACTTAGTCTAGGACTGAAGGAATTAGTTCATCGATTACCTTCAGCATGTAAAGCTGCTCAGAGACCCGATGGCGTCCCGGGCACTACGCACCAAAGCGGCTCGCTACAGCCTCTTGGGTGGACAATTGCATAGAAGATCTTCCCAAGGCCCGTTGGCCTGATGTTTGGGAGCCTCAGAAGAGGACTACATAATGACAGAAGCATGAATGAATTTATTAGAACCACTTCGGTGCAGATTCATTGGTGATAAAAACTGGTTAGGGCATGATACTACTGGCATCAGATGGAACAAGAAGCAAAGGAATTTATTCAAAAATGTGAAAAGTGTCAGCGCCATGCATAGTTTGTGCACCAACTGGCAGAACTCTTGCATTCAGTATTATCCCCATGGCCATTCATGAAATGGGGGATGGATATAGTTGGGCCGCTGCCATAGGGTATTGGGAAGGTAAGATTTCTCTCAATTTTAACTAATTGCTTCACAAAATAAGTTGAAGCAGGTGCTTACCAAAAGATCGGTGAGCACGAAGTGGTTGACTTCCCATAGGAAAACATAATTTTTACTTCAGAATACCGAAAGAGATTGCTTGTGATAACAAGCCATAGTTCATAGGCTCCAAAGTCATAAAATTTGTGGAATACATCAAGATCAAGAGGACTACATCTTCAATGTACCATTCGAGTGATAATGGGAAGGAAGAATCAACCAATAAGGTGATTATTCAATATCTCAAAAAATGGTTAGAAACAGCCAAAGGTAAGTGGCCCATAGAGTTACCGGGCGTACTATGGGTGTACCAGACAACGACAAAATCAAGAACGAGAGAGACACCTTTCTCTCTCGTATACAATGCAGAATCTTTTATCCTAGTGTAAGTAGGAAAACCGACCTTACGGTTCTTCTAAACGGATGAAGAAGAAAATAATGAGGCATTGCTGGTCAAGCTGGAATTGATTGATGAATGCTGGGACTTGTCATATGTAAGAATGGCAGCTCCGAAGTAGAGAATGGAAAGGTAATAAAACTGAAAGGCCAATCTCTGCTACTTTAAAGTAGGAGGCTTATTTTTTAGGAAAGTGAACACTCAGGAGATCGATACTAAAAAGGTGGGTCCAATGTGGGAAGGTCCCTACCGGATTTTAGCTGTCACTGGGAAGGGATCATACGAACTGGAGAATCAAGATAGAGTAAAATTGCCAAGAACCTAGAACATGACTCACCTTAAGAGGTATTACTATTGATGGATTCTAATTATACTGAAAATGTGTACTGTAGTATTTTTCGCTTCGACCAGTTTTTGTCCCAATTAGGTTTTCCTGCCAAGGTTTTTAATGAAGCAGCAGTGAAAAGCATACTACGAAGGGAGCATCATCAGCAAAGTTAATGTCACGACCCCAAATCCTAAACCGGCCGTGATGGTGTCTATCATGGAACTAGGCTAGCCAACCATTTCATACTATCAATATATTTCATAATTTCCCAAAATTGGCAGATTTTAAAATAGCAGAATGAGATAAAACAAATTATGCACTTCCCCAAAACCTGGATTCAACTATCATGAGCATCTAAGACTATAAATACAATGTACAATATAGTGACTTGTTACAACAAAAGCATGTGGTACAAAAGACAAAAAGGAAGCTATGATTTGAGGGAAGGAAAATATGTGAGTTGGGGATGTTGAGCAGTTACCTCGATCCTCGAACAACTCCAAGCTCGTCCGGAAATCAACTAGTGAGATGGTCCGGTACCTGGATCTACACACAGAGGTGCAGGGAGTAACGTGAGTACGCCAACTCAGTAAGTAATCAAAATAACTAAAAACTTGAGTGTATTGATGAGCATTTAAATCATGTAAATCCATATAATGAATAACAGTGGAAATGAATAAATCAAGTCAGGAATCTACAATTCCGAATATTTTATAAAACTACAGTTTCCATTTAAAAACCTCGTATAAAAACATTTATCCAACATTTATTATCAGAGGGTCAATGTAAAGAAGAATGAAAACAACATTTTTATAAAATACAAGCCCCTCGGTTATAGTTTCACTCACAATAAAGCCTCTCGGGCAAGCCTCTCAGTCACTCGTGACTCCACTATCAGTATCTCATGCTCTCACTTAAACACTCGTACTCAGCAAGTGCCATGAATACACACAACTACTACGGTGGGCAGCCCCCTCCACTACATATATATATACTGTTGCGGCGTGCAGCCCGATCCTTATAACATACACTGCGGCGTGAAGCCCGATCCATTCAATAGTCGACTGTGCCTACTGGGGTGTACAGACTCCTAGAGGGGCTCCTTCAGTCCAAGCATTATATCTACTGCGGCGTGCAACCCGATCCAATATATACATTGCTGCGGCGTGCAGCCCGATCCATAACTATCCTCACATGCTCGGCTTTCGGTCTAACTCAGCCTTCCTCAAAGGCCACTTGGGAAATTCATCTCAACTCACGGGACTCAGCCCAAAATACTTTTTAGAGTTTTCAAAGCAGTGTGATAACAGTGAAAATAACAACAAGTAGGAAACATGACTGAGTTCACAATTATTCTATCAGGATAGTGGTAGAATAATGTAAAAGTACCTCTGAGGGTCTAAACAGGCCGGCACAAGGCCCCAATCATGGAAAATACCCCTGAGGGTCTAAACAGGTCGGCAGAAGGCCCCAAACATGGAACACAGTCTATAAACAGGTTTATAAACTTCTGAAAGACAGGATGTCGTAAGGTTTCAAATCGAATACGCGGCTTAAAAGTCGCTACGGGACAGGACAAGTCGCAATCCCTATCAGTGCACGCCCCCACACTCGTCACCTAGCATGTGCGTCACTTCATTTACCAAAACAACATCAAATTACGGGGTGTCATACCCTCAGGTTTAGAGTTACATTCGTTACTTACCTCAAAACCACCCAAAAGCTACTCTGCGATGCGCTTGACCCTCGAATTGGCTCCCAAACACTCCAAATCTAACCAAAATAATATTCACATCATCAATATACGCTAAAGGAACAAAACCCAATCGAAGGATATAAATTTTAACACAATTCTCAAAATTCGGCCAAATCTGAACCCCAGGCCCACGTCTCAGAATTCTATAAAATTTACATCACTGGAATCCTCATCCTCCCACGATTCTACACATACCAAGAACACCACAATTGCCCACTCGAATCACCAAAAGAATTTTCCAAACTTCCTCCCCTTTTTCCCAACTTTTCTACTTTAAATTCCTCAAATTTTAAGCCTAATCCGTCACAAATTAACATAGAAACGAGTTTTTAATCCGGGAAACTTACCTCCACTGAAGACCCTCGAATTCCTTCTTCAATTCCCTCTAAAACTAGCTCAACTCGCATGCAACAATGGAAGAAATGCCCAAAATTTCGCGGAGGCACCTATTTATATTTTCTATCTAGTTAACCCGCACCTGCCGTCCTAGGTGTGCACCTGCGGTCCTAGGTGTGCACCTGCAAAAGTCCACTAACAGTCCAATCCTCGCACATGCGAGTCCTTCTCTGCACCTGCAGCTTCGCAGGTGCGACCCATGCCTTGCACCTGCGGACTCTTCCAGCATGGACTCTTCTCGCACTTGCGCAATGATCTCGCACCTGCGGCTCCCCTTTCCCAGGTGCGGCCACACTAGTAAAATAACACCAGCAACTATTTGCTACAAATTCCTAAGTCCAAACCTCTGCTAACCATCCAAAATCAATCCCGAGCCCCTCGGGGCTCCAACCAAACATACCAACAAATACCATAACATCATTCAAACTTAGTCGAGTCTTCGAAACACCAAAAACAACACAAAAACATAAAATTTACATCAAATTCAAGCCTATGAACTTTGAAACTTCTAAATTTCGCCAATGATTCCTAAACTAACCAAAACACATCCGATTGACCTGAAAATTTTCATACATATCCAAAATGGCATTACGAACCTACTCCAACTGTCGAAATTCCATTCCGACCCCTATAGCCTATTTTCATTGCCGACCGAAAATTGCCAAAAACTAACTTTCGTCAATTCAAGCCTAATTCTACACCGGACATCAAAACTTCATTCCGAACACACTCCTAAGTCCCAAATCACCTAATGAAGCTACCCGATCCATAAAATCCACATTTTGAGGTCGTTTACCAATAAGTCAACTCCTAGTTGACTTTTTCAACTATTAAGTTACTTTAAGAGACTAAGTGTCTCTGTTCTCACCACGACCACTCCGAACCCGAACCAACTGACCCAAAACAACATAAATAGGCTAAGAAACATATTATAAAGCAGAAATAGGGGAAACGGGACTAATCTCACGGAATGAACGGTCGGGTCGTTACATCCTCCCCTTCTTAAACAAACGTTCGTCCTCAAACGGGTCTAGAAACATACCTAGAGTCTCGAATAAATGAGGATATCTGCTCCGCATCTCCCGCTTGGTCTCCGAGGTGGCATCCTCCACCGGCTGTCCTCTCCACTGAACCTTCACTGAAGTTATATCCTTAGACTTCAGCTTTCTGACCTGACGAACCAAAACAACCACTTGCTCTACCTCATATGACATATCACCCTCGAGTTGAATTGTGCTGAAGTCCAAAACATGAGACAGGTCACCAACATATTTTCGGAGCATCGAAACATGGAAAACCAGATGAATACTCGATAAGCTGGGAGGCATGGCAACTCTATAAGCCACCTCCCCAACCATCTAAACCACCTCAAAAGGCCCAATAAATTGGGGACTCAACTTTCCCCTCTTGCCGAACCTCATAACACCCTTCATGGGTGACACCTTCAGCAGCACCTTCTCCCCAATCATGAAAGACACATCTCGGACCTTCCGGTCCGCATAACTCTTCTGCCTAAACTGCTCCATGCGAAGCCGCTCCTGAATCAACTTCACCTTACCCAACGCGTTCTGAACCAAGTATGTGACCAATAGCCTAGCCTCGCCCATCTCAAACCAACCAACCGGAGATCTGCACCTCCTACCATATAAAGCCTTATACCGAGCCACAAACTCAACATTATCTCTCTTCATCCGCCTGCACTAGTAATGTTGTCTCAGATCCTGATACATCTTTGCGGCACCAGGATGAATGGAATACCGCGAACTATGGGCCTCAGCTAGAATCAAATCTCGAAGTCTGCCCATATTGGGCACGCAAATCGGGCCCTGCATCCTCATGACCCCATCATCACCAATAACCACATCCCTAGCATCACCGCGACAGACCCTGTCCTGAAGAACGAGCAAGTGTGGATCATCATACTGGTGTGGTCTAATCTGATCACAAAGAGAAGACTTGGAGGCTACACAAGACAATACCTGCGGGGGCTTGATAGATCCAATCTCACCAACTGGCCCACTAAAGCCTGAACATCAAGTGCTAAAGGCCGCTCTGCTACTGGAAGGTAGCCTAGACTCCCCAAACTCTCCGCTCTATGACTCAAGGCATCAGCCACTACATTGGCCTTCCCTAGATGATATAAAATAGTGAGGTCATAATCCTTGAGAAGCTCCAACCATCTCTTCTGACGCAAATTCAGATCCTTTTGCTTAAGCAGATGCTGCAAACTACGGTGAACAGTGAAAATCTCACAATGCACTCCATATAAATAATGACGCCAAATCTTCAAGGCGTGGAAAATAGCTGATAGCTCAAGATCGTGCACTAGATAATTCTTCTCATGCACCTTCAACTGTCTAGACACGTAGGCAATCTCCCTACCGTCTTGCATCAAAACCGCTCCAAGGCCAACTCTCGAGGCACCACAGTAAACTGTATAAGAACCTAAACCCGTAGGCAAAACCAACACCGGAGCTGTAGTCAAAGCTGACTTGAGCTTCTGAAAGCTCTCCTCACACTCCTCAGTCCACCTGGACTGAGCACCCTTCTGGGTCCGTCTGGTCATAGGTGCTGCAATAGATGAAAATCCCTCTACGAAACGGCGGTAGTATCCTGCCAAACCAAGGAAATTGCGAATCTCAGTAGCTGATGACGGTCTAGGCTAGCTCTGCACCGCCTCTACCTTCTTCGGATCAACCTGAATACCCTCAGTGGACACCACGTGCCCCAAGAACACTACTGAATCAAGCCAGAACTCACACTTTGAAAATTTTGCATACAATCTTTTCTCTCTCAGCGAATGAAGCACAACTCTCAAATGCTGCTCATGATCCTCCTGAGATCGGGAATATACCATGATATCGTCAATAAACACGATGACGAAAGAATCCAGATAAGGCCGGAATACACTATGCATCAAGTGCATAAAGGCTGCTGGGGCATTAGTCAGCCCGAAAGACATAACCAAAAACTCATAATGACCATATCTAGTCCTGAAAGCAGTCTTCGGGATGTCTGGCCCCCGAATCTTCAACTGATGAGAGCCGGAATGCAAGTCAATCTTGGAAAATACCCTGGCACCCTGCAACTGATCAAACAAGTCATCTATACGAGGCAAGGGATACTGGTTCTTCACCGTAACTCTGTTCAACTGTCAATAATCAATACACATACGCATAGAACCTTCCTTTTTCTTTACAAACAACACTGGTGCACCCCAGGGTGACACACTAGGCCGAATGAACCCTTTATCTAGGAGTTCCTGAAGATGCTCCTTTAATTCCGTTAGCTCCGTCGGTGCCATACGATAAGGTGGAATAGAAATAGGCTGAGTGCCTAGCACCAGGTCAATACCAAAATCAATGACCCTGTCAGGTGGCATGCTTGGCAGGTCTGCGGGAAACACGTCCGGAAAGTTATCGACCACAGGAACCGAATCAATAGTGGGAGTCTCACCACTGACATCCATCACAAAAACCATACGCTGAGCCTTCAGGTAGGAAATCACCCTGCTAGGCACATAATCTGAAGAAACTTTCCACTCAACCTACGGACATCCGGACATAGCTAAGGTCACGGTCTTAGCGTGACAGTCAAGAAAAGCATGACACAGAGATAACCAGTCCATGCCTAATATCACATCAAAATCGACCATGCTGAGTAACAGTAGGTCCACTCGGGTCTCCAGACCCCTAATAGATATTACACACGACCAATACACACGATCCACAATAACAATATCGCCCACCGGAGTCGACACATGAACATATGTAACTAAAGACTCACGGGGCATACCCATTGAAATGGGAAAAATATGAAGAAACATAGGAATATGTAGAACCAGGGTCAAATAAAGCCAAAGCATCTCGGCAACAGACTAAGAGAATACCTGCAATCACTGCATCGGAGGCCATAACATCTGACCTGGCTGAAAAGGCATACATACGGGCCTGACCTCCACCTGTTCAACCTCCCCCTCTAGGGAGGCCTCTAACTGACTGACTACCACCTCTGGCTGCCTGGGTGGGTGGTGAAATAAATGGAGCTGAAGTCGAAGGGTGGCTCCTCAGCTGAGATGGGCCTCCAAGAAGAAGAGGACACTGCCTCCTCATATGCCCGAATTCTCCACACTCATAAAAACTCCCTGGAGCTGGAGACGGGGACTGAAAAGAACCCCTGGCACCAGTAGAGCCACTAGGAGAGCCATGCATAGAAGAAACCTGAACTGATGGTGCTCGAGCTGCACTCTGGGCTGGAAGGGCACCAAATGAAGAATAGCTTGGCTGAGAACTGCGGGGACCATGCCCCAAAGATGCACCACTATGGGCTGGGCGGCTTGACTGAGGAGACCTCAATGAACAGCCTCTACCATGCTAAAACTGCCCCCTCGAAGGAGCACCACTAGAACCACCCGATCCACAAGGCCTTTTGGCCTCCCTCTCTACCCGCTCCTGCGGCGAACCGGCTCAATATCGCGAGAAATATCAACAACCTGCTCGAAGGTAGCACCTGATACTCTCTCCCGAGTCATAAAAAGGCAGAGTTGATAAGCGAGGCCGCCCATGAACCTCCTAATACTCTCCCTATCAGTAGGGACCAATTCGGTGGCATGACAAGCCAACTCCGAAAATCGCATCTCATACTGCATCACTGATAGCTTCCTCTAACGCAGCTGGTCAAAATGCCTGCACTGATCCTCCCTGTGAGACTGGGGTACATACTTCTCCAAGAAGATAGTGGATAACTGCTATCAGGTGAGGGGTGCTGAACCAACAGGCCTACGCCAGTCAAAAGACTCCCACCAAGTGAAAGCAGCACCAGAAAAATGAAAAGTAGCAAATGAGGCCCCACTGGTCTCCAAAATCCCAGCAGTACACAGCATCCTCTGACACTCATCCGGGCATCCTTGCCCTCAGCACCACTGAATGTCGGAGACTGAAGTCTACTAAACCTCTCCAGCCTACACTGCTCATCATCTGGCATAGCGGGGACCACGAAGCCCTGAACTGGAGAAATCGCCTAGGCTGGAACGGCCCTCGGTGTCTGATGACCTTGAGTAACCTGCTCAGGTGTCCGGGAAACTGGAGTCTGAATGCCTCCCCATGCCTGAGAAGTAGCAGCAACTGCCTAAGCAAGGGTGGTACACATATTCAGGATCTGAGCCAAGGTCTCCTGAAGACCCGAAATAACAATAGGCACTACCGGTGCCTGAGCCTGTCCCGCTGGAGCATATGAAACGGGAATCTGATCCTGAACAGTAGGGGATCAATTAATATTACCCTGCCTGCTGCACAGGCTGGCCCCCTACCTCTACCACGGCCTCGATCGCGGCCTCGACCTCTCGCTGGTCTGTTTGGTGGCTGATTGCCCTGATCGGTAGCGTGAGTCCTCACCATCTGTGAGAGAATGAAACAACAGAAGTTTAATTTCCAGAGTCAACCAAATGGCATGACAAAATTCAAGAAAAAAATGAGATTGTTCCTAAGGATTCTGCAGCCTCTCGATGATAAGTACAGACGTCTCTGTATCGATCCACAAGACTCTACTAAACCTGCTCATGACTGTTGAGTCCTATGTAACCTAGACTCTGATACCAACTTGTCACGACCCCAAATCCTAAACCGGTCGTGATGGCGCCTATCATGGAACTAGGCTAGCCAACCTTTTCAGATTATCAATATATTTCATATCCCAAAATTAGCAGATTTTAAAAAAGTAGAATGAGATGAAAAAAATTATACACATCCCCAAAACTTATAGTCAACTGTCATGAGCATCTAAGACTGTAAATACAATGTACAATATCGTGACATGCTACAACAAAAGCTTGTGGTACAAAATACCAAAACGAAGCTATGATCTGAGGGAAGGAAAAGGGGTGAGTTGGAGACACTGAGCAGCTACCTCGATCCTCGAACAACTCCAAGCTCGTCCGGAGATCAACTAATGAGATGGTCCGGTACCTAGATCTACACACAGAGGTGCAGGGAGTAACGTGAGTACGCAAACTCAGTAAATAATCAAAGTAACTAAAAACTTGAGTGTAGTGACGAGCATTTAAATCATGTAAATCCATATAATGAATAACGATGGAAATGAATAAATCAAGTCAGGAATCTACAATTCTGAATATTTCATAAAACTCCAGTTTCCATTTAAAAATCCCGTATAAAAATATTTATCCAATATTTATTATCAGAGGCTCAGTGCAAAAGAAGTGTGAAAACAGCATTTTTATAAAATACAAGCCCCTCGGGTACAGTATCACTCACAATAAAGCCTCTCGAGCAAGCCTCTCAGTCACTCGTGACTCCACTATCAGTATCCCAAATATATATATATACACACACACACACACTGTTGCGGCATGCAACCCGATCCTTATAACATACATTGCGGCGTGCATCCCGATCCATATAATAGCCGACTGCACTCACTGGGGTGTACAAACTCCTGGAGGGGCTCCTTCAGCCCAAGCACTATATCTGTTGCGGCGTGCAGCCCGATCCATATATATAACATATATTGCTGCAGCGTTCAGCCTGATCCATATATATATAATCTATATTGATGCGGCGTGCAGCCCGATACATATGTAATATATAACATATATATTGTTGCAGCGTGCAGCCCGTCCCATAACTATCCTCACATACTTGGCGCTCGGCCAAACACACATATATTGCTGCGGCGTGCAGCCCGATCCATAACTATCCTTACATGCTCGCCTCTCAGCCTGACTCAGTCATCCTCACAAGACACCTGGGAAATTCATCTCAACTCACATGATTTAGCCCAAAATACTTTTCTGAGTTTTCAAAGCAGTGTGATAATAGTGAAAATAACAACAAGTAGGAAACATGACTGAGTTCACAGTTGTTCTATCAGGATAGTAAAAGTACCTCTGAGGGTCTAAACAGGTCGGTACAAGGACCTAATCATGGAAAATACCCCTGAGGGTCTAAACAGGTCGACACAAGGCCCCAAACATGGCTCACAGTCTATACACAGGTATAAACTTCTGAAAGACAAGATGTCGTAAGGTTTCAAATCGAATACGTGGCTTAATAGTCGCTACGGGACGGACCAAGTTACAATCCCTACCGGTGCACGCCCCCAAGCTAGCATGTGCGTCATCTCATTTACCAAAACAACACTAAATGACGGGGTTTCATACCTTAGGTTTAGAGTTACATTCGTTACTAACCTCAAAACAGCCCAAAAGCTACTCCGCGGTGCGCTTGCCCCTCGAATTGGCTCCCAAACGCTCTAAATCGAACCAAAATCAGATTAACATCATCAATACACACTAAAGGAACAAAACCCAATCGAAGGATATAAATTTTAACACAATTCTCGAAATTCGGCCAAATCTGAGCCCCAGACCCACGTCTCGGAATTCTATAAAATTTATGTCACTAGAATCCTCATCTTCCCACGATTCTACACATACCAAGAACACCACAATCGGACCACAATTTTACACTCGAATCACCAAAAGAATTTTCCAAACTTCCTCCCCTTTTTCCCAAGTTTTCTACTTTAAATTCCTTAAATTTCAAGCCTAATCCGTCACAAATTAACATAGAAATGAGTTTTTAATCCGGGAAACTTATCTCCACTGAAGACCCTCGAATTCCTTCTTCAATTTGCTCTCAAACCAGCTAAACTCGCATGCAACAATGGAAGAAATACCCAAAATTTCGCAGAGGCACCGATTTATATTTTCTGTCCAGTTAACCTGCACCTGCGGACCATTTTTCGCACCTGCGGTCCCAGGTGTGCACCTACGAAAGTCCACTAACAGTCCAATTCTCGCACCTGCGAGTCCTTCTCCGCACCTGCGGCTTTGCAGGTGCGGCCCATGCCTCGCACCTGCGGACTCCTCCAGCCTGGCCTCTTCTCACACCTGCACAATGATCTCGCACCTGCAGCTCCCCTTCCACAGGTGCAGCCACACCAGTAAAATAACACCAGCAACTATTTGCTGCAAATTCCTAAGTCCAAACCTCAGCTAACCATCCGAAATAAATCCCGAGCCCCTCGGGGCCCCAACCAAACATACCAACACATCCCATAACATGATTCAAACTTAGTCGAGCCTTCGAAACACCAAGAACAACACGAAAACACCAAAATTACATCAAATTCAAGCCTTTGAACTTTGAAACTTCTAAATTTCGCCAATTATGCCGAAACCAACCAAAACACATCTGATTGACCTAAAAATTTGCACACATATCCAAAATGACATTACAAACCTGTTCCGACTGTCGGAACTCCATTCCGACCCTTATAGCCTGTTTTCCACTACCGACCAGAAATCACCAAAAACTAACTTTTGCCAATTCAAGCCTAATTCTACACCGGACATCAAAACTTCATTCTGAACACACTCATAAGCCCCAAATCACCTTACGAATCTATCCAAGCCATAAAATCCACATTCTAAGGTCGTTTACCAATAAGTCAACTCCCAGTTGACTTTTTCAACTATTAAGCTACTTTAAGAGAGTAAGTATCTCTGTTCTCACCACGATCACTCCGAACCTGAACCAACCGACCCAACACAACATAAATAGGCTAAGAAACATATGATAAAGCAGAAATGGGGGAAACGGGGATAATCTCACAGAACGGCCGGTCGGGTCGTTACAGTTAAGACCTTTAATAACAAGGAACTGAAACAAGAAGCCACTATGGGATGGCTACATAACCTTTGGATCGATAGCAAAGTTCCTAACGGGAAACGAAGCTTGTCATCGCATAAAAAATTATGCAACTATTCACAAGTGTTTTTCCTCAAAGGAGAAAGACTTCCAGTGCTCCAATTCGCACACTTTGCATTCGAACACTTGGGTTGGGGGGGGGAGAATAGTATGAGAATTGAGCAACATGATTGCCACGAAAATCGGGACTATGAAACCCTGGAACAACAGTGTCTCATCAGGACCGGCAAATGCATATCTAGCCCCGTAGAAACAAGTTGTACAAGTTAGCCATATGTATCAGCAATTTATTTTTTCAACAAATGAATGCTTATGTACTTTGAATATAGAAGGAAAAAAAATGAAGTCCTTTTATTTTTATCTTGTTTCTTGTCCACACGATGAATTTATTTTATCATTTGAAAGTTAACTAAAAACATTAAATGCTAGTGCCTGAATGAACAAGATACGTCTTTTTCAAGAGCACCGTAAACATAAGAGGGCCCTCTCTTATGAAACCCTCATAGTAAAGGGTTGGTTCCGGAAGATTTTATGCCCTAAACCCAAAAGCTATTGGAAGAAAACATACCCGAAGCCTTACTTAATTTGACGCGCAAAGAATGAACTTTGCGTTATATTTAAATAGAAAAGTCATTTTAATTTATCAAACATGCCAAATGGAATAAGTGCAAAAATACAAGATGAATAAAACATAATAAAAAGAGGAAAAAATCTAAACTTCGACGTCGGTACATGATCTTAGCCCCCTTACCTCGGGAGAAATTGGTAGATCTACCGCCGGTACAGGATTTTGATCTTCGTCATTATTCTCTTCAAGTTCCTCCTCTGTTCTCGAATACTCAGAATCGGTACTCAAAGAGTCAGTCGCACCAAGATGCAGGGGGAGACATTCTCAAGCAGTTAACTCCAGCGCTCGACCTTAGCAATGTCATCATCAATATCAATGACGCCCCCTTTGGCCTCTTCCATGGCTTTCCTCCTTATATGATACATATAGTATGTCTTTTCAAAAACGAGGGTATCCCCTTGGTGCTGGAGCTTTGGAATAAGTTTGTTAACCTCGGCCAAAATTCCATCACGCTTAGATCTGGTGGTGCCAAAGCTAAGTCAAAATCACGGATTGTAGATATGTGAACCCGGTTTTGCTCCTTGATCTTCTTATACCTTTATTCTTCCGGGACCCATTTATCATCGACAGCAGCCTCTCTGATTTTGAGTTCAAGGATGACGTCGAATTATTCACTCGCTAAATTGAGGTCGGCTCGCACTCGGCAACAACAAGCATGAAATCTTGAAATTCATCCCACTTAGCCTCAGCTTCTTCGAATTGAACATTTAGCTGAGAAGATTCTTGGCTAAGGTTCATTACTTCCTGCTCACTTAGCTGCAGCCAGGCCTCAAGCTCACTCACCTTAGTGGCCTTTTCCTCCATCACTGGGAAACGACCTGCAAGTTTGTCCCTCTCAGCCAGTAGCTGATCCCACTCAGAGATTAATCCTTCTTTTTCAAGGATCAATCTCTGAAGGCCCTAGGAAGCAAGAAAGTTGGCCTGCAAAATGTATATCTAATTCAAAAACCCTATTATAACATATGAATAAGAAACAAGAAATAAGGGAACATGTATGCAGTCTGCTGCATTATGCATGTCATTATTCAACATTCATTCCCTTGAAAGAGAATGCATCTCCCTCTGATCTTTTTCTGAAGCCAGTGGCTTCAAATAGTTGGCAAGCTCCACCGTATTAGACAACTGGTGGCATCCCTTTGAAACCGAGAGAGTGACACTCCTCCTCTCTCGGGGATCTAGAGAAGGGGCCCCAAATTTTGGTGATCAGGGGACTGGGGAGGAGAACCATCCTCTTCTCGGGCGTCTTCAAGGCGTGGAAAATAGCTGATAACTCAAGATCGTGCACTGGATAATTCTTCTCTTGCACCTTCAACTGTCTAGACACGTAGGCAATCACCCTACCGTCCTGCATCAAAACCGCTCCAAGGCCAACTCTCGAGGCACTACAGTAAACTATATAAGAACCTGAACCCGCAGGCAAAACCAACACCGGAGCTGTAGTCAAAGCTGACTTGAGCTTCTGAAAGCTCTCCTCACACTCCTCAGTCCACCTGAACTGAGCACCCTTCTGGGTCAGTCTGGTCATAGGTGCTGCAATAGAAGAAAATCCCTCTACGAAACGGCGGTAGTATCCTGCCAAACCAAGGAAACTGCGAATCTCAGTAGCTGATGACGGTCTAGGCTAGCTCTGCGCCGCCTCTACCTTCTTCGGATCATCCTGAATACCCTCACTGGACACCACGTGCCCCAAGAACAGTACTGAATCAAGCCAGAACTCACACTTTGAAAATTTTGCGTACACTTCTCTCTCAAGGACTGAAGCAAAAATCTCAAATGCTGCTCATGATCCTCCCGAGATCGGGAATATACCATGATATCGTCAATAAACACGATGACGAAAGAATCCAGATAAGTCCGGAATACACTATGCATCAAGTGCATAAAGGCTGATGGGGCATTGGTCAGCCCGAAAGACATAACCAGAAACTCAATAATGACCATATCTAGTCCTGAAAGCAGTCTTCATGATGTTTGGCCCCCGAATCTTCAATTGATGATATCCAGAATGCAAGTCAATCTTAGAAAATACCCTGGCACCCTAAAACTGATCAAACAAGTTATCTATACGAGGCACGGGATACTGGTTCTTCACCGTAACTCTAATCAACTGTCGATAATCAATAGAACCGTTCTTTGTCTTTACAAACAACACCGGTGCACCCCAAGGTGACACACTAAGCCATATGAACCCCTTATCTAGGAGTTCCTGAAGATACTCTTTTAATTCTTTTAGCTCCGTTGGTGCCATACGATAAAGTGGAATAGAAATAGGCTGAGTGCCTGGCACCAGGTCAATACCAAAATCAATTACCCTATCAGGTGGCATGCCTGGAAGGTCTGCAGGAAACACGTCCGAAAAGTCACGGGCCACAGGAACCAAATCAATAGTGGGAGTCTCACCACTGACATCCCTCACAAAAGCCAGATACGATAAACACCCCTTCTCAACCATACGCTGAGCCTTCAGGTAGGAAATCACCCTGCTAGGCACATAATCAGAAGAACCTTTCCACTCAACCCATGGACATCCGGGCATAGCTAAGGTCACGGTCTTAGCTTGACAATCAAGAATTACATGCCACGGAGATAAACAGTCCATGCCTAATATCACATCAAAATCGATCATTCTGAGTAACGGTAGGTCCACTCGGGTCTCCAGACCTCCAATAGATATCACACGCGACCGATACACACGGTCCACAATAACAGTATCGCCGACCGGAGTGGACACATGAACAGATGTAACTAAAGACTCACGGGGCATACCCATTGAAATGGGAAAAATATGAAGAAACATAGGAATATGTAGAACCAGGGTCAAATAAAACAAAAGCATCTCGGCAATAGACTGAGACAATATCTGCAATCACTGCATCGGAGGCCATAGCATCTGTCCTGGCTGAAAAGGCATACATACGGGCTTGACCTCCACATGCTCGACCTCCCCCTCTAGGGCGGCCTCTAGATGACTGACTACCACCCCTAGCTGCCTGGATGGGTGCTGAAATAACTGGAGCTGAAGTCGAAGGCTGGCTCCTCAGCTGAGATGGGCCTCCAAGAAGATGAGGACACTGCCTCCACATATGCCCAAACTCTCCACACTCATAACAACTCCCTGGAGCTGGAGACGGGGACTGAAAAGAACCCCTGGCACAAGAAGGGCCACTAGGAGAGCCATGCATAGAAGAACCCCGAACTGATGGTGCTCGAGCTGCACTCTGGGCTGGAAGGGCACCGAATGAAGAATGGCCTGGCTGAGAACTGCGGGGACCATGCCCCAAAGATGCACCATTATGGGCTGGGCGGCCTGATCGAGGAGGCCTGAATGAACAGCCCCTACCATGCTGAAACTGCCCCCTGGAAGGAGCATCACTAGAACCACCCGATCCATGAGGCCTCCCTCTCTACCCGTTCCTGGCAACGAACCGACTCAATATCGCGAGAAATATCAACAACCTGCTCGAAGGTAGCACCTGATACTCTCCCCCGAGTCATAAAAGGTAGAGCTGATAAGTGAGGTTATCCACGAACCTCGTAATCCTCTCCCTATCAGTAGGGACCAACTCGGTGGCATGACAATCCAACTCCAAAAATCACATCTCATACTGCATCACTGATAGCTCCCCCTCATGCAGCTGCTCAAAAGGCATGTGTTGCTCCTCCCTATAAGACTTGAGTACATACTTCTCCAAGAAGAGAGTGGAGAAATGCTGCCAGGTGAGGGGTGCTGAACCAACAGGCCTACGCCACTCAAAAGGCTCCCACCAAGTGAAAGCAGCACCAAAATAAATAAAAGTAGCAAATGAGACTCCATTGGTCTCCAAAATCCCAGCAGTACGTTGCATCTTCTAACACTTATCCGGGCATCCTTTCCCTCAGCACCACTGAATGTGGGAGGTTGAAGTCTACTAAACCTCACATACTCGGCCCTCGGCCTAACACACATACACTGCTGAAGTGTGCAGCCTGATCCATAACTATCCTTATATGCTCAGCTCTCGGCCTGACTCAGTCATCCGCACAAGCCACTTGGGAAATTCATCTCAACTCATGGGACCCAGCCCAAAATACTTTTCAGAGTTTTCAAAGCAGTTTGATAACAGAGAAAATAACAACAAGTAGGAAACATGACTGAGTTCACAATTGTTCTATCAGGATAGTGGTAGAATAGTGTAAAAATACCTCTGAGGGTCTAAACAGGTCAGCACAAGGACCCAATCATGGAAAATATCCCTGAGGGTCTAAACAGGTCGGCACAAGGCCCCAAACATGGCTCACAGTCTATAAACATGTATAAACTTCTGAAAGACAGGATGTCGTAAGGTTTCAAATCGAATACGTGGCTTAATAGTCGCTACGGGATGGACCAAGTTACAATCCCTATCGGTGCACGCCCCCAAGCTCGTCACCTAGCATGTGTGTCACCTAATTTACCAAAATAACACCAAATTACGGGGTGTCATACCCTCATGTTTAGAGTTACATTCGTTACTAACCTTAAAACAGCCCAAAAGCTACTTCACGATGCGCTTGCCTCTCGAATCGGCTCCCAAACGCTCTGAATCTAACCAAAATAAGATTAACATCATCAATATACGCTAAAGGAACAAAACCCAATTGAGGTATATAAATTTTAACACAATTCTCAAAATTCGGCCAAATCTGAGCCCCAGACCCACGTCTCGGAATTCTATAAAATTTATGTCACTAGAATCCTCATCCTCCCACGATTCTACACATACCAAGAACACCACAATCGGACCACTAACAGTCCAATCCTTGCACCTACGAGTCCTTTTCCGCACCTACGGACTCCTCCAGCCTGGCCTCTTCTCGCACCTGCGTAATGATCTCGCACCTGCGGCTCCCCTTTTGCAGGTGCGGCCACACCAGTAAAATAACACCAGCAGCTATTTGCTGCAAATTCCTAAGTCCAACCTACGCTAACCATCCGAAATCAATCCCGAGCTCCTTGGGGCCCTAACCAAACATACCAACACATCCCATAACATCATTCAAACTTAGTCGAGCCTTCGAAACACCAAAAACAACCCAAAAACACCAAAATTACATCAAATTCAACCCTATGAACTTTGAAACTTCTAAACTTTGCCAATGATGCCGAAACCAACCAAAACACATCTGATTGACCTGAAAATTTTCACACATATGCAAAATGACATAAAAACCCTTCTCCAATTATCGGAATTCCATTCCGACCCCTATAGCCTATTTTCCACTATCGAGCGGAAATCGCCAAAAACTAAGTTTCACCAATTCAAGCCTAATTCTACACCAGACATTAAAACTTCATTCTGAACACACTCCTAAGTCCCAAATCACCTAACGAAGTTATTCGAGCCATAAAATCTACATTCCAAGGTCGTTTACCAATAAGTCAACTCCCAGTTGACTTTTTCAACTATTAAGCTACTTTAAGAGACTAAGTGTCTCTGTTCTCACCACGATCACTCTGAACCTGAACCAACCAACCTAGCACAACAGAAATAGGCTAAGAAACGTATGATAAAGCAGAAATGGGGGAAAACCAGCCTTTAATAACAAGGCACTGAAACAACAAGCCACTATGGGATGGATACAAAATCTTTGGCTTGATGGAAAAGTTCCTAACGGGAAACGAAGCTTGTCATTGAATCAAAGATTATGCAAGCGTTCACGAGTGTTTTTCCTCAAAGGATAAAGATTTCCAGTGTTCAAATTCGCACACTTTGCATTCGAACGCTTGGGTTGAGGGGAAGAATAGTATGAGAATTGAGCAACATGATTGCCATGAAAATCAGGACTATGAAACCCTAGAACAACAATGTCTCATCAGGACCGCGGACTGTGTATCTAGCCCGGTAAAAACAAGTTGTACAAGTTAGCCACATGTATCAGCAATTTATTTTTTCAACAAATGAATACTTATGTACTTTGAATATAGAAGGAATAAAATGAAGTCCTTTTATTTTTATCTTGTTTCTCATCCACACGATGAATTTATTTTATCATTTGAAAGTTAACTAAAAACTTTAAATGCTAGTGCCCAAATGAACAAGAGACGTCTTTTTCAAGAGCACCGTAAACATAAGAGGACCCTCTCTTATGAAACCCTCATAGTAAAGGGTTGGTTCCGGAAGGGTTTATGCCTGGAACCCAAAAGCTATCAGAAGAAAACATACCCGAAGCCTTACTTAATTTGACGCGCAAAGAATGAACTTTGCGCTATGTTTAAATAGAAAAGTCATTTTTATTTATCAAACATGCCAAATGGAATAAGTGAAAAAATACAAGATGAAAAAAACAAAAGAAAAGAGGACAAAAACTAAACTTCGTCGCCGGTACAGGATCTTGGCCCCTTACCCCGGGAGAAGTTGGCAGATCTGTCGCCGGTACAGGATCTTGATCTTCGTCATTATTCTCTTCAAGTTCGTCCTTGGTTCCTGAATACTAAAAACCGATACTCCAAGAGTCAGTCACACCAGGATGCACGGGGGGACATTCTCAAGCAGTTAACTCCAGCGCTCGGCCTTAGCAATTTCATCATCAATATCCATGAAGCCCCCTTTGGCCCCTTCCATGACTTTCCTCATATGATACATATAGTATGTCTTTTCAAAAATGAGGGTTTCCCCACGTGCTGGAGCTTTGGATTAAGTCTGTTAACCTCGGCCAAAAGTCCATCACGCTCAGATCTGGTGGTGCCAAGGCTAAGTCAAAATGACGGATTGTAGATATGTGAACCCGGTTTTGCTCCTTGATCTTCTTATACCTCTATTCTTTCGGGGCCCATTTCTCCTCGACAGCAGCTTCTTGGATTTGGATTTCAAGGATGCCGTCGAATTATTCACTCGCTCAATTGAGGTCGGCTTGCACTCGGCAACAACGAGCCCGACATCTTGAAATTCAGCCCACTTAGCCTCAGCTTCTTCGAATTGAACATTTAGCTGAGAAGATTCTTGGCTAAGGTTCATAACTTCCTACTCACTTAGCTTCAGCCAGGCCTCAAGCTCACTCACCTTAATGGCCTTTTCCTCCATCATTGGGAAACAAGCTGCAAGTTGGTCCCTCTCAGCCAGCAGCTGATCCCACTCAAAGATTAGTCCTTCATTTTCGAGGATCAATCTCTGTAGGCCCTCGGAAGCAAGAAAGTTGGCCTGCAAAACGTATATCTAAATCAAAAACCCTATTATAACAGACGAATAATAAAAAAGAAATAAGGGAACAAGTATGCAGTGTTGCTGCATTATGCATGTCATTATTCAACATTCATTCCCTTGAAAGAGAATGCATCTTCCTCTTATCTTTTTCTGAAGCCAGCGGCTTCAAATAGTTGGCAAGCTCCACCGTCTTTGACAACTAGTGGCATTCCTTTGAGACCGAGAGGGTGACACTCCTCCTCTCTCGGGGATCTAGAGAAGGGGACCCAAATTTTGGTGATTAGGGGACTGGGGAGGAGTAAAATCCTCTTCTCGGGCATTTGTGGCTGGTGGAGAAGGTGCATCGAGTGCCGGTGGAGAAGTGCAACTTGTGTAGAAGGGCGTGAGGTTGTATGTGATGAAGGTTGAGAAGCGATTACAGCAGGAGCAACACTGATTATTGGTTTCTCATCAACCGAAGTCAAGGAAGAATTGGTGTCCATGCTCCGGGATGGGGAAAAGTAACAAATATTGAAAAGCGAGAATCGGCATCCTCAACTATTCCCATTTCACCCCATAGTTCTTAGACCTCTCCTTCAGTTGGGGTTCTAAGATCTCCAGATTGAGCATTCTGTTGAGCTGATAAAGATCATTGTCTCCTTAGAAAAGAATCTTCTTCATCATTGGCTTCCCCATCATATTCAATGACTACTATGACCATGGCTGGCTCGGTCATGGACTTATTTATTTATTTATTATTTTTATCCCCAATCCATGAAGAACACCGCCTTTTTGGTTTCTTGTTCTCTAGTTTGGGACTCCGAGAGGAAGCACCTACATCGGGGGCATATCCGTCGGCACCTCTCCGAGTGAGAGCCTCCTGCAACAATCTCTAAGCCTTCGGAGGATCAACCAAAACCTCGACTTTAGGGTAGGTGATAGAGCCCACCGGAAGTCCTGATTCAAACAAAGAGGTACAATTAGAAAATTTTCTTATATACATACAGGGGAGAAAAGTAGAAAGTATCAGGTTTCCGTGGTTCTTGGCCTTCTACCCATATTTTGGGGCCATCTCCTTCCATCGATGGGTCTCTGGCATAGTAATATCTAGAATCTTCTTAACCCATTAGTCAATGCCTTTAAATCTTGGTGGTGTCCACCGACTAGCTGAAAAAATGGAAACAAAATAGTTACCAATGATAAGGAATACTTTTTTACGGAGGAAGAGGTGAGTAGATTACAAAATTACGTGAATGACCCCATGATTAAGAAAAATGGGGAGTTATGTTCGATATGATATCCCTGGTAGCAATGATGACAAACCGCTCCATCCACCCATGGTCATTGTCATCATCCATGCTGGTAAGCAAAGCACGGTGGTCGCGCTTGCTGATATTAATTATTCCCCATGGAAGATTTTGAGGGAGTAGAGGTTGATCATATGTTCCAAGGTTAGGGTATCCACCGTCTTTGAGAATAGTCGGTGCAAACTAGGCATTGCTTGCCACACAAAAAGGCCTACTTGTGCCAAGGAGACCTGCTACCGGTGGCAGAATTCCAAGATTACGGGGTCAAGTCCCCCGCCTAATAAATATAGGCCCAAAGTGAAGGGGTACGTATAAACATACGTAAAAACCTTCTTGGGAATGTAACTCGCTCCATCAGGTCAGGAGCGATGATATCTAGGTCATGGCAGTCACAATCTCCTTCACGGTAGGAATATTGGAAGGGCGAACAGAAGAAGGATACATACTAACAACCCAAGTTTGAGGGTTTGCATAAGGGAACTTCTCTTGGATGTCGTAGGTGGTACTTAGGTGTTTAGGTGTGATGGTGCTTACCGTGGGAGGATCAACATCAACCTCTTTATCTTTGCTTCTCTTTGGGCCTCCACCGAAGAGAAGACCAGAGTTCTTGAAGGATTTGGTAAAAGAAGCCATAATGAGAAAAGGATGATAGAGTTTTTTGAAGAATATTAAAGAGAAATAAAACAGAAGACAGTTAAGTGAAAAGAGGAAAAAAGATCTTATGAAGTTGTTAGAAGTGAAGTAGGTAAAATGGTACGTACAAGTAAGTATATAGACAGCTAAAATAATGGTCATGATTACCTCGAGAACAGGCAAAAATATCGATGAATCGTGAGGCAACACGTATTCGGGGTATTACATGCGAGGAGACATATGTCTTATCAAGCGTCAGAGACTGATCAGAGGGCTTTAGAAAATTTCTCGCCAAGAAAGAAATCTTCACCAACTTCCTGATAACACAACTATGTGCCACCGAAAAGCAGGGGGACAATCTGTATAGGGTAAAATTGGTTTATATTATATGATCGAATGATTACGTGACACGTGAAACCTGAGACAGATGGAATATGAATAGAGTAAGAACAAGGCTGGGAACAACAGTACAGACGGTATCGGATAGACCCTAAAGGGAGCATAATCAAGGGGAGCAAGTCGAATGTTTGTCAACAGATGATATTTAATGAAGAATATTTCATATAATTAAATGGGCAGCCATTGCAGAGAATTTTGGCATTCATGTCCTGTCGTTAAACATTCATCAATGGCCCTCTTTATTTTTATTTAAGAGGGGTTTCATCCTCGGATCTTGTTTCCTTGGTATAGGTATAAATAGTGGCTTCAACAACCATTGTAAGGACACGAAATTTCTGACAAAACTTATGATATACTTTATTCTCAAGCTAAATAATACACCTTTACTTCCTATCTAATGTTACTCTTACTCCTGTCCACAGAAGCATTGCTCCCGAAGTCAGGCCTTCCATTTCTTTTGATTTTAATGCTAAGTGTTATTTTTAATTAACTTATTCATAATTTTGGATGAAATTAGTTCGCTTGTCTATAAACAACGTAAAAAATTCAATTGTACCATTTTACAGGTAAGCACATATAACTCAACTCTTTGAGAAGTTAAGCATTTAGAAGACCATGGACGCAAGGTTCGAAAATTTCAAACCTAAATAAAATTACATATAAATAAACCTAAACGTGTCTAATTACATATAAATAAAATTATGCAATTGTAGGTGCAGGACCATACTTCTCGCTAACTCATTCACTACATCTTGACTTGTTATTTGTGATGGAAAGAAACTATTCGCAATAAATGAAAAAACAATCACGCTTGGAGCTGAAGATCGACTTGTTTATGCTCTTCTCTTAGATTAGGTATACTAGTTTAACATGGCAATTGTAAATCATAAATTCAAAGCTTACCTCACGCATAAATAGCTCCTAAACTTAGCTTCAATTTTCATTTTAATTCTTCAACTAATCCTTGACCGATTAAAAACCTAATGCATGTTTAAAATGTGCCTATTAGTTCTGCCGAATAGCACACTAGACATCTCTACTTGCATTTATTTAACATCCTGATCTTCCTACTTCACCCGGTTTCATCTGAACACCTGAACTTGTTCAAACTAATAATTTAAACTCCTCTAGCGGTTGACCGAACTTACTGGCTAATGATATAGACGAATTGGACAAAATGTATGATATTCACGTGTTTGAGTAGCGTAAATGGGTAAATTTAAATTTAAAATTGATTAAAATAAATAAAAACATAAAAGAAAAGGCAAAAGAAAGGTAAAAGGTCCGAAAAATAATAGAAAAAGGGATCCCATTTTTGTTTCAAACTCAGTCACCACACCTTCCTTCTTCCTTTCTGCTGTCACTGTTACCTTTTTATTTCTTCTTGTTGGTCCCAAACACCCACGCAAGTATACGTGGTCGTAGCAAGTAATATAATGTTAAATCGAATGTCGAACCCACAGGGACTTGCGTAAACTACTTGCTGAATCTCTCTAATTGTTAGTTAATCAAGCCAAAATAAAATCCAAGTATGTAACTAATTTATACTACAAATCTATGGAATAACTAATTATCAAGTACGAAAGTATTGTTTTGTATTCAGTAGAGGCAAATATTCCAGGGTTGTGATCAATTCACCACTCGTATTGCATTCTAATTAACTCTCCCCTTCATATAATTCACTCATGGTTGCTAATTAATCGATAAACTCTCTCATAGACTTCTCCTGAAGCAATCGATAAACTCTCTCATAGACTTCTCCCGAAGCACTACTCGCCTATTCTCAATAGATTAACGTCTATATTCCTATGAAATTAATCTATTAGAACGCACTAAGATTACGATGTTTAATTAAGCACGGTGACTAGTTATATTCCTATCCTAGCCAAAAATCCACTCCCCTGAAGGGTTAAGATCGCGCTCTCTTCAATTCTTCTCTAATCTATATACGGCTTTCCCAAGCATAACATAGATAGTATATAGAACCTAACTGCTGGCCAGACAATTAAGCAATTAAACACAGAATTGAAGAAACAACCATATATTGAGTAAACTATATTCAAGGTTAAATTAATGTTGAATAACAATATCCATGGCTAAACCACAACCCCAGAACAATGGGTGTTTAGCCACTCATGCTATAATCAAACAATTGCATAAGTGTTGCATAAATTGAAAATACTAGAATAAGATGAAGAAAACTGAGAAATTCTTCGCTTCCTAATGATCCCGTGTGTATCTTCTCTCCAAAATGGCATACCTCCCTCCAAGTTGTGTTTTTGGGTCTATTTATATGTTTTGGGACAAACCCTAAACGTGTAGGATACTTCTAGTCAAACCAGGAAACAATTAAAACCTTCAAAACTTGGACTGGGCCGGATCAGGGACTAGCATTACAGGACAAACGCCTGGCCAGGTCTGGCGTTATGGGTCAAACGCCCCCCAAACGCCTGGTCTTACCAGGCTTTATAGCCCAAATGCCCGGTTAAAGCCTGGTATGACCAGGCTTTACAGCTCAAACGCCCGGCTATATCCAGGTTCACTCCTTTTCGACTCTTGAGCGTATTTTTGTCGTTTATGCATCTATTTAGCTCGGATTCCATCTCCAATTCACCTACACATGAAATAGACTCCATTGTGCACATACGACGTGTATTTTTATCATTAACGCACATAAAATGTAAGGCACATAATGCTTTAAACCATGAATTATAGTCACACATCAACACCCCACACTTAAATATTTGCTCGTCCTCGAGCAATCAAACTACACTCATTAACACAACTTATTAAGCAAATCCCTTAACACGTTATATCAAGAATTTTTAAAACAGTTTAAGTACAGAGGTGTAACATCCTCGCCTCAATAATCGACTCACATATACCATGCTTTATTCCCAATCCACTCACTACTCTAACATAGAGGTAAACAACATTATACTTCCTTCATGAATCATGTGTCCTCACCAAGTCAAAGAGCTAGTTGCACACACAATGAAACTTAGGAACTCAAGATAGAAAGAATTCACTCACTCTCAGAAATAATATTCATATGCCACAAAAGATGCACCATAGACTTGCCAGTAATGTACTACTCTACTAATCGAGCTTATTCAGTTAGGATCAAGTAGGACATTATTTGGTTGTAATGTAGGCTTCGGGACGGGTAGGATACATTTAGATATAAGAGTGACTACACCTCCCTAAGCACTTTAATACATATACTTTAGCATTCCACCTCAAACTTATATAAAGCCAAACTCCACCTTCACCTCAATGTGTATAACCCTATACTTCTTTAAGCACAATTAAATTAAGAGTCACCACTTGTCAAGTAATATATATATATATATATATATATATATATTTTTTTTTCACAACAATACAGCTATTTTTTTCCTTTTCCTTTTTTTTCTAAGTGACTCTTACTCTGTCAAAACAGTGCACCTTTCTCCTTATTTCAATTGTTCCCCTCAAAAACCAACCTACCACCCCACACTTTACTTTTCTATATTTCATCACATTTCCAGTGCTTACGAGAGGTGACAAGGTTCAAATATATGATCGATTCAAACAAAGGGGTATGGCTTGTAATGTGGTTGCCAAAGAAACATGATTATAGGCTCAACGGGGTTAACTACGATACATAACAATTAGGCGGGTAAAATTACACAACTGGATCAACAAAGAAACGCCTATATCACTTCCAAGACTGAACAAAACTTCTATTTCGCATTGCACACACACGGGGAAAGTTCTAGACATCAAATGCAATGCACAGAATAACATACAAACCTCACACACACTTGGCACATAACTCACTCAGGATTGGATCTATCACGACACTCCAGTCAAAGCAGTTAAGCAAATCTTAAGAATTCCTGATTTAAGGTATTTATCCTGGAGTCAAAAAAATTGAGCCTAAGCGTCACAACCAAAGTACTGACCATTCTCAAGGCATTAGCACGTTTCGAGATATTGCTA
The DNA here is from genome assembly GCA_005239525.1 of Nicotiana knightiana. Classification (NCBI taxonomy): domain Eukaryota; kingdom Viridiplantae; phylum Streptophyta; class Magnoliopsida; order Solanales; family Solanaceae; genus Nicotiana; species Nicotiana knightiana. The sequence continues at coordinate 3,394 of ML373843.1, read as the reverse complement.
CTATTAAGCCCTTAACCATGTGATTCCTACTCTTAAAAATTAAAAACTACCTACACCCGGTTCAATTAAAAACCCTTGGAAAAGAACCGTGGTCCAAAGAAAAACCAAGGGGGAATTACTACACTACCTAAAACAAAAATCTTTTTGGTATTTTCTTTAGACTTACTTCCCTCAAGAAAACTGTCTAGGAGATCCATCGTCGGGAAGATACACATATTTCTTTTTTTTTTTAAAATAAAAATACTAATAGAAAATNCTCCTTATTTCAATTGTTCCCCTCAAAAACCAACCTACCACCCCACACTTTACTTTTCTATATTTCATCACATTTCCAGTGCTTACGAGAGGTGACAAGGTTCAAATATATGATCGATTCAAACAAAGGGGTATGGCTTGTAATGTGGTTGCCAAAGAAACATGATTATAGGCTCAACGGGGTTAACTACGATACATAACAATTAGGCGGGTAAATGTACACAACTGGATCAACAAAGAAACGCCTATATCACTTCCAAGACTGAACAAAACTACTATTTCGCTTTGCACACACACGGGACAAGTTCTAGAAATCAAATGCAATGCACAGAATAACATACAAATCTCACACACACATGGCACATAACTCACTCAGGATTGGATCTATAACGACACTCAAGTCAAAGCAATTAAGCAAACTTAAGAATCCACGATTTAAGGTATTTATCCTAGAGTAAAAAATTGAGCCTAAGCGTCACAGCAAGAGTACTGACTATTCTCAAGGCATCACAAAGTTCAGAGATATTGCTGCGATTAATTTCTCAACCATGTGGTTCCTACTCCTAAAAATAAAATAAAAACTGCCTACACCCGGTTCAATTAAAAACCCTTGGAAAAGAACCGCCGTCCAAAGAAAAACCAAGGGGGAATTACTAAACTACCTAATGCAAAAATCTTTTTGGTATTTTCTTTAGACTTACTTCCCTCAAGAAAACTGTCTAGGAGATCCATCGTCGGGAAGATACACATATTTCTTTTTTTTTTTAAAATAAAAATACTAATAGAAAATGCTACAAAAACTTAAAAGAAAAATAACTTACTAACATGAACAACTAAAACTACTAACAAGAAAACACACTAAACATAACAAACCACAACAAATATGTACAACACCCCACACTTAAATCATGCAATGTCTTCAGTGCATCACATATAGACAAAACAAGAAATAAAAGTAAGGTGCAAGAAACTCCCTGGTCAAGTCGCGTCGTCATCCTTTCCATTAGTTTTGCTTTCCATGCTCCTTCGAGCAAACACTTGAATCACTATATTCCTCCCCTTTGAACTTATGAATTCGACCCCAAGTTTTGATTCTGCTCTATGATCATGCTCCTGGGTTGGTGGAACAAATCTGACTGGCCCACTAAAACAATGTAGTAATCTGTGCTTCTTGGCCTTTCGATGAGATGTGTATTCCCGACCAGTTTTTTGCAAACTCTATCTATTCCTAAAAAAAATTAAGAACTTAAATCTGAAAGCGAATAAAACTTGGGTTGCCTCCCAATAAGCGCATGATTTAACATCGCGGCACGATGCAGAATCTCGCCTCACTAATCAGCGAGCACGACCTTGGTCTTATCATGATTTATGGTACCACCCCAATAGTGCTTGAGTCTATGTCCATTCACTAAAAATTTTCTTTCACCATGTATAGTTCGCAACTCAAGTGCACCATATGGGGTGACTCTTACTATCTCAAACGGGCCTGACCATCTCGATTTCAGCTTTCCAGGAAACAGTCTCAGCCTAGAATTGAATAATAATACTTGTTGGCCTGGATCAAAATGATGCGGCTTTCTATGTTTGTCATGACATCTCTTGGTCTTTTCTTTGTATAGTTTGGCATTTTCGTATGAGTGCAACCTGAACTTATCCAATTCATCCAAATGCAGAAATCTTTTCTCACCCGCGGCTCCAAGGTTCATGTTTAGCTTCTTGATGGCCCAATATGCCTTATGTTCAAGCTATACGGGCAAGTGACATGCCTTCCCATAGACAAGCTTGTACAGTGATGCCCCAATTGGTGTTTTGTACGCTTTTCTATATGCCCATGAGGCATCATCTAACTTAGCAGCCCAATCTTTCATGTTCACACTCACCGTTTTCTCTAATATTTTCTTAATTTCTCTGTTGGATACCTCTACTTGTCCACTTGTTTGAGGGTGATATGTTGTTGCAACTTGATGACGGACCCCATATTTAGCTAAAAGGTTATTCAACAACCGATTGCAAAAGTGGGTTCCTTCGTCACTAATCAAGGCACGTTGTTGGTCCCAAACACGCACGCAAGTATACGTGGTCGACAAGTAATATAGGATGGTAAGTCTAGATATCGTACCCACAGAGACTTGTGATTAACTATAAACTAAATTAAACCCAAACAATTAATCTATTCAAGCGAACACTAAAGTATGAATATTTAACTAAAATTAATCTAGAATAGTAAACTATGAAATTAACGAAATAATTGGCGAGATTTTAGATACGAATTCAATGAGATTCGATATTCTAGAGCTATGGGTTAGCAAACAATCCTGCTGAGTTTTCCACTTAAATAGTCTAATTAATTTATCTGGTTTACTGATTGACGAGGTTAATATTGCTCGTAGCCTTCTCCGGAAGTACAACTCGCCTATTCAAGCTAACCTAACGCCTATATTCCTATGAAATTAGGATTAACGAGAATGCATCAATAATTCCCGTATAATAACCAAGCAACGCGATTAGGTATATGCCTATTCTAACCGCAAATCTACTCCTCTGGAGGGTTAAGATCTTGCTCTACCCAACCTTATATGCAACCTAGAATTCCCTCTCCCGAGTTAAATCNAAACCAATATGATAAAATAATATGAAGAATTCAAGCTTCAAACTACAACGTTCATGTAGCACCCAAAACTCTAGAACTAATAAACTATGAAATTAAAGGACGAGAAGAGAAGAAAAAATAGGTAGAAGCCTCCTTCAAGCATGGTGTGTGTTCCTTCACGTGAATCCTCCTCAAAATATGTTCGATCCCTGAATAATCCCCCAAAATATCTTTGATCCCCTTAAAGTTGTATTTTTGGGTCTATTTATATGTTTGGGACAAACCCTAACCGTGTAGGAGACTTCTATTCAAACCGGGAAACACTTAAAACCTTCAAAACTCGGAATTGACCGGACAGTGACCCAGGCGTTAAACCCCAAATGCCCCCTTATCGCCAGGGCAGGCCTGGCGTTAGGGGCCAAACGCCCCACTAACACCAGGGTCAGCCTGGCTTTAGTGGCCAAACATGCCCGAGTATAACAATTGAATCAATCATACCAACAACCTAATTGCAACCACCCAACCTCAAGAGTCGACTTGCAACTACTA
>ML373842.1:0-14358 GCA_005239525.1 Nicotiana knightiana | reverse complement strand
TGCTTGAACTGTTTTAAATATTCTTGGTATAACGTGTTAAGGAATTTTCTTAATAAGTTGTGTACATGAGTGAAGTTTGATTGCTCAAGGACGAGCAAAGGGGTGTTGATGTGTGGCTAGAATTCATGGTTTAACACGTTATGTGCCTTACATTTTATGTGCGTTAATGATAAAAATACACTTTGTATGTGCATGATGGAGTCTATTTCATGTGTATGTTAATTGGAGATGGAAGCCGAGCTAAATGGATGCATAAACGTCGAATATACGCTAAAGAGGTGAAGAGGAGTGCACCGAGCTATAGTCGGGCATTTGATCTGCAAAGCCTCGTCATACCAGGCTTTATCCGGGCGTTTGGGCCATAAAGCCTGGCAGGACCAAGCGTTTGGGGGGCCTTAGAGCCATAACGCCAGGCCTGGCCTGGCTTTATCCAGGCGTTTGGGCCATAAAATCAGGTCCCTGGTCTGGTCCAATCCGAGTTTTGAAGATTTTAAGTGTTTTCCGGTTTGAATATAAGTCTCCTACATGTTTAGGGTTTGTCCTAAACATATAAATAGACCCAGAAAACACAACTTGAAAGGAGGGAGATTCCATTAGAGACAAGAGACGCCTGTGGAATACTACTCAGAGAAGCCAAACATCGATTTTTACAGCTTTTATTCATTACTTTGTAGTTTAATTATGCAAGTTATTTTAGAGTTGATTATTATGAGCATGAGTAGCTAATTTATTTAATGTAGGGTTTTGGTGTAACCCGTCGGGGGGATGAACTTATTGTGATATTAATATAGCTTTGATTGGTTGATTAAACTCTATTTGTTCAACTACGTTCTTGTTGTAGTTGATTGAAGGGCCCTCAATTAGCTGTGCCTATTTATTATGTATCTACTTGAGAGAGAGTGCATATTTAGGTAATTGTTTGAACAACACCACTCCCAGAGTATAGACGAAAGTCATAACCGAGGGTTTAGAGGTTGGATTAGAGATAACGATACTTCGGGTGCAATCTAAGTGAACTGTAATGCAATCTAGCTAGCGTAACTTGAGAGAGTGCGTCTAGTAAATTATCATAATTACTTGAGAGAGATTTATGGTAGATAGAGTGTTCATGATTGATAGATTAAATTAATCAAACTATAAGAAATATCAGAGAAGGAAGTTCACCGACGGGGGAAACCATAACCTTAGACCTTTATTATAATTGTTTACACCATATTGTTAGTTAATCGTTAGTTTATTACTTTTGTCAGTAGAAATAGTAAAACATCACCAATTTATATTCAAAAGTCTTGAGAGAATTGATTAAGTAAAAGTTGCGTATTCTGACAGCTTGATTGATACGTTAACTCCCTGTGGGATCGACTCTGGGCTTAATACCCTAGATTATATTTGCAACGCCCGTTTAGTCTTTTTATAAGACATAGTTGAGCGTGATCAAGGACAATAGCTTTTTCTTTCCCAAATCAATTAGGACAATGAGTTTCCTAAACCTATAGGGATTATAGGTTTCTAAAAATACAAAAAAATAATTCAAGCCACAAAATAACAAATCTCTTGGCTTGAATTCTCTTCATTAACAGGAACAACGTCTCTCTACTTTTCCCTTAGCCCCCGCAAGGGCTCTACCCATTGCCGCACACATCAACCAAGTCTAGACAAAACCAACTTGTTAAGAGATTCAATCTCTTCAGCCATAGCACTAACCCATCGATTTGGTTATGTATCTGGAATAGCTTCTAGATAGCTATAACACTCAAATGACCAACACTCAATGTTTCTGATAATTCCATCGAACATTCTCAATTTGATGTTATCAATCCCCTCTACTGGTAATGGATTATCATCTCCCATGTAGACAATCCCATTCATTTGCTTGTAAGTTGCAAACCAATTCTTGTGTGGACACATGTGGAAAGTAGAACCAGAATCTAGAGCCCAAGAATTCTGTCCATGACTAGAATTCACAACTCAGACTTTCCTTACATAGTCACTATCATCAGAATTATTGTCAGTGTCAACAATATTTGCTAAATTATCTATTTTCCGCTTCCCTATTTTCTCCTCCAGCTTAGGACAATCTCTCTTGTATGTGACCTTGCTCCCCGCAATCATAACAGTTTTGCTTCCTCGCTCTAGACTTTAATTTGGCGGTTGAATTTTTAGTTAGAGTCCTTTTGTTTTGTTTATCCTCTAATCACAATACCCTCACCCTCAATTCTGTTGTTTGGAAAGCTCTTTTCAACTCTTTAGATTTTAGTGCATTACTAACATCTTTCAGTGAAATGTTGTCTTTCCTATATAGCAGTGTATCGGCAAAAGTATCATAAGATGGTGGTAAAGAACATAACACAATCAAGGCCTGATCATCATTCTCAATTTTGATATCCACATTCTTCAGGTCCATTATAATTGAATTAAACTCATCAATGTGAGTTTTAACAGGTGTACCTTCATTCATACGGAGATTGTATAACCACTTTTTCAGGTAGAGACGGTTTGTAAGCTATTTCTTAGAATAAAGATCTTCTAGCTTCTTCCATGCCATTGCTGCAAAAGTTTCTTCAGCAATTTCCCAAAGAACACTATCTGTAACGCTCATGAAGATCACACTCAAAGCCTTCTCCTTCAGGTCTGCCTTGTCTGCCTCTTTCATCTGTTCAGAAAAATCCTCATCAATTGCCTTCCATAACCCTTGTAATACCACGGACGACTCCTAATCTTCGATACATTGAAACTAAAACCCCCGTCAAATTTCTATACTTCGTACTTTATTGAAAATAAGGTGGCAAGTAAGCCGGTCCTAGGCCTCAGTGGGCTAAGTGGGATGGTTCGGACTGGTCCCAATTTAAATGGGCCAAACGGTCCCGATCTTCGTGGTCTTTTTGTAGGAACCGGCCCGGGCCCAGGTCCACGAACTAATGATCTCGGGCTAAATGGTTCTGGCCCGCGGTCATAGTGGCCAAAGTGGGCCTAACTGATACTTTTTTTTATATATAAAAATTAGAGAAAAAAGATATCTATAAAAATATCTAAGGCAATTCCTTATAAATTTTATTATAGAATTGTGACATAAAATTTTTAATTCAAATTTAAACACAAAAATATTGTAAAGAGACATTCAAAGCAATGCGTTATAATTTTATTATAGCATTAAAAAAATATGGCACTATCTTTATTAGTCTTCTTCTCCCCTATGGAATAAGCACAACAAGGTGCTAATACCACCATTGAGAAGAAAAAGAAACTAATCAAGATGTGCCAAAATACAAGTTACATGATACATACTAATTTTTCATACAAGTTACATGATATCTCTTACAAACTTCATAAATCTTTCAAGGTTCGGAGGAATTTCTGTTGGAGGTGGCGGAAAAAAAGCTTGGTCATCACCGCTTTCGGGTGAAGCAGAATCCTCCGCTAGTTCAGCTAGCATTTCTTCGTAAGCTTCGTCTACCTCTGGTTGTGATTTAGCAAGTCCAAAATTTCTTCTTTCCGAACGGATCTAATCTCTGAAAAGTACTGATTTTTCCAAGCTCTCCCTCATAGACGCTCTATAATCACCGAGTTGAAGTCTTGCTTGATTGAAAGTGCTCTCCGATGCCACTGTTGAAGCTTGAATAGGTAAAACGTCTCGGGCCATCCTTGAAAGAACCGGAAAGTGTTTTTCTTTGTCCTTCAACCATTCCAAAACATTAAAGGAGCCGTCGAGATTCACTTCCTCAATTCCCTGTGGCAAATAAACTTCAAGCTCATTTAGCTGTGCAAAATCACTACTACTAGAACTTTGAGAACCCCTAAACCCCGCCCAAGCACTAAGTGCTCTTACTCTCGCAGTTCTTTTAGATTATTGAGAATCAGAATAAGAAGGAGTTGGAACATTTGGCCTAGCATGATTTAATGCAACTTGATAAGCATTATAAATAGTTTGAGCAGTTATTCAAATTGAGGTTATTGCTTCCGGAAGTTGAGACAACTCCTCGTTTTCAAGTGTTAAACCATTATAAACAGTTCCATACCAAAATTAAGGATCTCTTAATTTCAATGTCGGATTTAACAAAGCAGCAACACCATAAATAAGAGAGAATAGGGAAAAAATATTTTTTAAACTTTTTTCTCGTAGAATTGTCACGACCTGATTTACCCTCCGAAAGGCGTCGTGATGGCACTAGGTAAGCCTAATTGCGGAAAAACACATGTTAAATAGAAGCAATAAAATAGAGGTGAAATAAGTGAATCTACAATGAAACATCACCACTTGGCGCGTACATAATACAAATTTTCCCAAAACCCGGAATATCACTTTAGTCACAAGCTCTGTCTCAAAATAGCTCTATACAACGAAAAGGAATTAACATGAAAAAGAATCTATCTAAATCTGGAGTGGAAGGTGACTCGAAGGACTCTGAGAACGCGGCAGAATTACCTTTCGGTCTCCTAGAAGCTGCTGCTCGGACCCCTAGCCACGAAACTGAGCGTTGGTACCTAGATCTGCACACGAAAAACATGTGCAGGAAAGGGCATGAGTACACCACAAATTGGTACCCAGTAAGTTCCAAGCCTAACCCCAGTCAAGTAGTGACGAGGTCAGGTTAAGGCTCTACTAGATTTTTATAGTAAATCAGCACAACATATATCACAGTAACAAGTATGCAATGCAGTACAAGGAAAAGCTCCCGGAATCTCGTCCGTAGTCCCAATTTAAATATGCAATGCAGTACAGAGGGAAAGCTCCCGCAATCTCATTCGTAGTCCCAATTTAAATATGTTATGCAGTACAGGGGAAAACTCCCGGAATCTCGTCCGTAGTCCCAATTTAAATATGCAATGCAGTACAGAGGGAAAGCTCCCGCAATCTCATTCGTAGTCCCAATTTAAATATGCAATGCAGTACAAATACCGGATACAATTTTTATTTAAAACAATTCAGGAAAATATCATAGGCAAAAAAATATGGATAAAACTACCTAAACATGGTACACGTAGTAATAATTAGGGAAAGTTCAAGTAAAACAGATAGGCATGCTATTTTCTAATCTAAACTACATAGTCAATACATGAGACAGTGAAATAAGAATGAAATGATTTAAGTTGCGGAGGAAAAAATAGAGTCTTAGCAACAATGGCCCGTGTACTTACTCGCCACCTCACGTACACAGCGCCCAAACAACATAAAACAGTGTTAAAATAGCCTAAGGGGAAGTCCCCAACACAGAGTTAGGCAAGCCACTTACCTCGACTCCGCTACTCAACTCAAAATCATTCTCTTTCCACGAGTATCCGACTCCGAATATCCCAAACCTATTCAATTCGATTGCATAATGTAAATATCACTTTAAGGAATCAAAATAACTAATAAGTTCGAGGCTAAAACGCGAAATTAGGAAAATCGCCCAAAAAGTTCCCCGGGCCCACGTCTCGGAATCTAGTGAAAGTTACAAATTTGGAACACCCATTCACTCACGAACTCACTCGAACAAGAATATTCGAAAACCGACGACAAAATCCTATTAAATTCTCGGATTTCCTAATTGGGGAAACTTCTTCCCATTTGCATGATTTTTCACCTAAATCCCTTGATTGCATGGAAGAAAGTGTTATAATTTAATGATATACAAAGGGAATAGGGTTATGAATTGTTACCTATGAAGCTTTTCCTCAAAACTCACTCCAAATCGCCTACACCCGAGCTCCAAATTATTTTTAGAAGTTATGAAATTCAAGCCCTCGAATCTGATATAAAATGCCCAGCGATTTCCGCACCTGCGCCCCTTGGACCAGACCTGCGGAAAATCCATCGCAGGTGCGAAAACCGACTAAAAGGCCTGGGGCCGCACCTGCGGTCAATTGGTCGCATCTGTGGCTCCGCAACTGCAGAACTAGATCCGCACCTGCGAGAACTGGTTGACTTGAACAATCTCGCACCTACGAGCCCCTCTTCCGCACCTGCGTGTCCGCACCTGCGGAAAATCCATCGCAGGTGCGAGACACAAGAACCAACAATGGTTCAGCTGTTTTCCAAGTTCCAAAATCACTCGTTGAGCATCTGAAACATCCCGAGGCCCCCGGGACCTCAACCAAACTTACCAACTAGTCCTAATACCTTATCCAAACTTATTCGAGCCTCCAAACACCTCATATAACACCAAAATCACCAATTATACATGGATTCAAGCCTAAGAACTTATGAAATTTCCTAACTCTACAACCGATGCCGAAACACCTCAAAAGTAGTCCGAATGACCTCAAATTTTACACACAGGCCAAAAATGATACAATGTACCTACAGCCACTCTCGGAATTCCATTCCGAGCCCGATATCAAAATTCCACCTAACGGCCGAAATCACCGAAATTCTAACTTTTGCCAATTCAAGCCTAAATCTACTACATACCTCGAAAGCACATTCCGAACACACTCCTAACTCCTAAATCACCCAACGGAGCTAACAGAGTTGACGGAATCACATTCCTTACCCGTCTTCCCAATGTTCCAACTACGGTCCGATTTCTAAAGCTTAAACTCACATATAAGGACTATATGTCCAAAAACTCTTCGAATTTCACCACTCAATGTTCCAAAAAGTCCCAAAAGCAGAAAAATATATGGGGAAAGAAGTTATTAGGGGATCGGGCCGCTAACTCTCAAAACGACCTAATAAAAAAGCCAGTTAAGAGCCATTTTAACCTTTTCAATTTTAATATTTAAAATTCTTATACCATCATCCATAATTAAATGGTAAATATGACAAATACATATAACATGAAAAATATTACTAAATGCAGGATTTAGCATAGTGGTAAGCAAGGATATAGAATTTGTGTTACTAGTAGCATTATCCATTGAAACTGATATTATTTTATCACTAATGCAAAAATATCTACAAATATCCGTAACTATGCTAGAAATAAACTGCCATGTGTGACTTGAATTAATTATTCTATAAGCAATAATGCACTTTTGCATTATCTAATCCTCGTCAATCCAATGACTGATAACAATAAAGTAATCATTGTCGTTACCATATTAACCAATATCAGTTGTAATAGCAACACGATAATTTATATGAGTAAATAAGTAGCGCAAATATTATTCATATTCATGTTTATATTTATAAATATCGCTCTTTATGGTTGTGCAAGGAAAACCTTTATAAGCAGGATTAAAAACTTTTCTAATATAATGTACAAAGTTAGGGTCAGAAGGAAAACTATAGGGTAAGCACATAACGATTACCATTTTTGCCAAATCTTCCCGATCTTTTTTTGGATCATAATATAAAATACCACCGGTAACAATATTAATTCCCGATTGAAATTAATTTGATCCTGTACCAGGGTCAGCCCAACTAGTAGTAGGTACACTTTTCCCCTCGGACAAAGCTTTGGCACAAAGATATTTGAGTCTATCTTGAGGGTGTATCAATATGTGTCTATCCAAATTCCCCTCCCCCTCCCCCCACGATCCAGAATATTTAAAAGCTAACTCCTTGCCACAAGTTTTACACTTAGCCTTATTTTCTGGAATTAGTTGAGTACAAAATGGCAAAACAAGAGATGTTTCGTCCTTTTGGTCCGTTGTCTAGAAAAATAGGAGCAGTGACAGGAGTATCAGACGAGGCATCATTTGGATTATCACTAGTTGATTTAGCTTCAGGAGTAGGACTAGTGTGTGTATCATCATCTAGTTGAGTTTCATCAAAATCTATTTCTTCATCATCATTTTCATCAATAGTTGGATTAGAATAAATAACATTCATTAATTCATGGTCTAATTGTTCACCGGGTGCAATGTTGATACCTATGTTTTCCTCATATTTCTCAAAAATACATATATATATATATATATATATGTATTTTTGAGAAATATGAGGAAAACATAGGTATCAACATTGCACCCGGTGAACAATTAGACCATGAATTAATGAATGTTATTTATTCTAATCCAACTATTGATGAAAATGATGATGAAGAAATAGATTTTGATGAAACTCAACTAGATGATGATACACACACTAGTCCTACTCCTGAAGCTAAATCAACTAGTGATAATCCAAATGATGCCTCGTCTGATACTCCTGTCACTGCTCCTATTTTTCTAGACAACGGACCAAAAGGACGAAACATCTCTTGTTTTGCCATTTTGTACTCAACTAATTCCAGAAAATAAGGCTAAGTGTAAAACTTGTGGCAAGGAGTTAGCTTTTAAATATTCTGGATCGTGGGGGGAGGGGGAGGGGAATTTGGATAGACACATATTGATACACCCTCAAGATAGACTCAAATATCTTTGTGCCAAAGCTTTGTCCGAGGGGAAAAGTGTACCTACTACTAGTTGGGCTGACCCTGGTACAGGATCAAATTAATTTCAATCGGGAATTAATATTGTTACCGGTGGTATTTTATATTATGATCCAAAAAAAGATCGGGAAGATTTGGCAAAAATGGTAATCGTTATGTGCTTACCCTATAGTTTTCCTTCTGACCCTAACTTTGTACATTATATTAGAAAAGTTTTTAATCCTGCTTATAAAGGTTTTCCTTGCACAACCATAAAGAGCGATATTTATAAATATAAACATGAATATGAATAATATTTGCGCTACTTATTTACTCATATAAATTATCGTGTTGCTATTACAACTGATATTGGTTAATATGGTAACGACAATGATTACTTTATTGTTATCAGTCATTGGATTGACGAGGATTAGATAATGCAAAAGTGCATTATTGCTTATAGAATAATTAATTCAAGTCACACATGGCAGTTTATTTCTAGCATAGTTACGGATATTTGTAGATATTTTTGCATTAGTGATAAAATAATATCAGTTTCAATGGATAATGCTACTAGTAACACAAATTCTATATCCTTGCTTACCACTATGCTAAATCCTGCATTTAGTAATATTTTTCATGTTATATGTATTTGTCATATTTACCATTTAATTATGGATGATGGTATAAGAATTTTAAATATTAAAATTGAAAAGGTTAAAATGGCTCTTAACTGGCTTTTTTATTAGGTCGTTTTGAGAGTTAGCGGCCCGATCCCCTAATAACTTCTTTCCCCATATATTTTTCTGCTTTTGGGACTTTTTGGAACATTNAATGACATTTTTTTACTATTAATTATTTTTGTATAAATTATTTTACTGATTTAATTGGGTATTTAAAATCTAGCCCTTTTTCTTAATTAATTCGGGACCTAACCCAATTACCCCATCCCAATTACACCAGCCCAATTCCCTAATACCCAATACCCATTAATCCAATCCCTGTACCCGTTTAAAACCCGACCCAACACCTTTTAATCAGGACCATTGATTTCTAAAATCAACGGTCCACAATCATCCTACCCCTTTAACTAACCTAACTCACCTAAACCCTAATCACTTCCACCGACCCCCCGTCACCAAACACTCTCATCTTCCTCCCCCCTCTCTTCTGAAACCCTAGCGCCGCAATCCCCATCTCCCCTTTGATTCCAACCCAGAAATGGAATCACTCGGTGATTCCTTACCTTATCTGGCCCCTTTTCCTCACCGGCTACCCATTTTTGGTGTTACCTAATTTTCTTGCCTCAAATGGCAAGAAGATCCTGTAGAGATCGAACCCAGGTTGGTTCAAATCTCTAACCGACTGATTTTTTCCATCTATATTCATCAGCTTTTCTATGTAAGTACGAATATCTTTCGTATCTTTCACTGATTTTTACTTAACCCTAAGGTTAGGGTTTTCAGATCTTTCCTATTCAAACCAAAATTGGTTTTAACCTTTTTTTTTATGTTATTTCGTATAAATCTGCTTATTTTTTGTTAAATCTTTTTGCTTACCCAATTTAGGGTTTCAAATCTTCTTATCAAACCAGAACTGGTTCGGTTCTATGAATAACCCCTGTCTATGTTCACTTTAACAAAAAAATGATTCTTTACTTCTATTTTTATCGATTTTATGACTTACCTAAAATTATGGTTTCGAACCTTTTATTTTAGAGCCAAATCTGTTTGATTATGTGTTCTATGAATATGTTCCCGTCTACGTTTATATTATAAAGCATGTGACTCTTGCCTTTTATCTCTGCTAATTTTATGGTTTTACCTAAAATTAGGGTTTGAAATCTTTTACTGAGCTTTTTACTTTTTCCTCTCTCGTATGGTACTGATATTTTCCTTATTCTGTTCGATTTTCCTTGTTCTGTTCGATTTACCTTGTTCTCATTATTTCTTTACCTTATTTTGCCTGGCATCTGACTGTTGATTGATTTTTATATGATACTTTCCTTCTTTTGAGTGCTACTCGCCTGATTACTCGTTATTATGCCTGTTAATTGACTGAACTCTGACTTAAATTGATTCTGAGTTTAGTGTCTTTCCTTATTTGTGTATGTTTGATTTCTTCCCTTATCTATCTGCCTAATCGAATACTATTTAAACCCTTCCCCTCTTCCCTTTAGACAGGACTCGAACTCTCATATTCTCACTAAAACTTAGTTCTTTTACTCTGATTCTGTGCTCATTGTTTCTGGTCTTGGCCAGCTGAAAGCCAAGTCCAAGTGATTCTGGAACTTAACTGCTGTAGCATATTTAATTTCTTTCTTGCTTAACTGGTAAGCCCTATTCCCTTGTCGTTTCATTCTCCATGTTTTCATAATCAGTGTTACTTGAACATCATGTCTTGAACCTTACTTTTAGCATGGTTCTACCTTTTATGCTCCTATGACTCTCTTCTAATCTTATGGTTAATAATGTTAGTTTAAGATTAGCTATTTTTGAATAATATGAATCCTCATACAAGCTAGCTTAATGTTTAACTTGTTTCATACACTATTTGCTGATCTCGCATCTGTTCTGAACTTAGCATCTTTATGATACCATTAACTTGAAATTGGTTCGTTAATCCTAACCTCACAAATTTCTAATGTAACTTAACGTGTCCTGCCAACTTGTTCAACCAAATTGTTTGCCTTAACATGCTTATATGATTAAGCAATGGTTGTCCTAAATGTCAGCATGCTCACTTAGTATAATTAGGTCTCTTTAAAGCTATGCACTTTGCAAACTTTGCTATTTTCTGAATGCAATTTTGTGTTCTAAACCTTGTTTCTTCTGAAATCAAACTATTTTGAAATCTGCCCCTACTTCCTTTTTATATGCTAATTTTTAAAACCTCCACTCTTAGTCCCTTAAGTTCTCAACCACCCCAGTGTGAGCACTGCTCAGGGTCCATATAAAACTCCTGTGAACTCTGACACACTAGGAATTGGTTCCCAATATCTTGTGAGCTATCTTCTGAATGTGTGGTTCTTATTTCCTTTTGTTAAACTGGGTAAAAATCCTGCCTATAGGGTTTCAGCTATGTTGTTAATTCTGTTCATTTGGTAAAAACTGTATCAGTTCTATATTTGTGCTTAGAAATCCTGCCTATAGGTCTTTCGTTGATGGTATTAATTCTGAGTTCTATATTTGCATCATTAGAGATCCTGCCTATATGGTTGATATTATAATGGCATTAGAAATCCTGGCCATAGGATCTATCAATATGTCTAACAGACGTGCATTAGCAATCATGCCTATAGGATCCCACTATTTGATTTAATTATTTTCTAGCAATGTGTACAATTCTTGCATGTATTACTGCTCACTAGATGTCATGCCTATAGGGTTAAATAAATTCAATAATAGATACCATGCCTATAGGACTAAAATCAGTTTCAACCCCAGAAATCATGCCTATAGGATAAAAAAAATCAATTCAGATGATAGATGTCATGCCTATAGGATCAAAATCAATTCAGATAATTAGAAATCGTGCCTGTAAGACTAAAATTAGTGCTACACCTAGAAATCATGTCTATAGGTCTGTAACTATTAAACTTGTAGAAATCATTCCTATAGGATTCCATTAATTGGTTCTGAATTCAATCGCCATTTTCAATCACTTAAGAAATATACCCGTAGGACTTAATAATAATTCCGGTTTATATTTGTGATGTATTACTGCCTGCCAGATTATACTGAATAAAATCAGTAGGCAAACAACAAGTCTTAACACTCGCCTTAATAAAACTGCCTCTGCACTCTGTTTTCTCACATAGATATCCTGCCTATAGGACTTTAAGGTTAATAAAGTTTGCTGATTCGATTGCCTGCATTTGCTGTTTTATGTTTGGAGGTCAATATGAGTCTATATTTGATTTTTATCCGAAAGTCCTAATTACTTTTGCTTGTCACCTAGATTTTACATTTTTGAGCAACATAGGCTGGGTCTAGAACTATCCTAAATAGAGGTCCTAATACCTCTAGGGCCATAGATAAGGGACGGGTAGTGCACGCATAGGGAACGAGCTAGAATCAACTAGAACGCTTAAGGAACAACTTAAAGATAGTAATCGGGTAGTAAGGAGATGATAGTCCGTGTGCTAAGTACTATGAGTAACACACCGACTTGAGGGAGTTACAAAGTATTGCACGGGGTGATCCTATAGGCTAAAAAACTTAAGACCCCCCCCTCCCTTTATTCATGTTTTAAAATAAATCGAGTACTTTATTTGTACAAATTGCTTTCTTCCCCTTAGACTAATTCACTTAATTTAAGTTCGGCCAGGACCCACCGTTGTGGACCTCGAGAGGTGCCTAACACCTTCCCCTCGAGGTAACTTGATCCCTTACCCGATCTCTGGTCATGCAAACTGGTAATATGAGTTATCTGCTATAGGTTCCCTAACACACCTTAATTCGTTAGGTGGCGACTCTCTCAATTCCAATTCCAATTCCTTACCCTCTCAAAATAAGAGTTGTCCCAAAAATGTCGAAACGCGATTTCACGAGAAAAAGGGGGCGCGACATGCAGTATTATGGCAAAATTGACTCTCGGTAAATTGTAATAAACTACTATCGCTATAAAATATAGCAAGTGTAGGACGAATATGACGTTTATTTCGGGGAGCCGAGGGAAGTGGAGGAAGAACAGAGTGACCACTAGATTCGCCCGTCTTGGATTTTTCCTTATTTTTACTAAACTTTTTTTTAAGGAATAAGCCATCTTAATTAATCAAGCAACAGAAAGTAAATAAAACAAACAAAACTATAATATTAAAACTTAAGAGTTGGAACGAGTTTACAGAATTGACGAACAACTTGTTGAAAATTGATTATCATTGAAGACTTGAAGACTTCAATTCACCAACTTCAAAATTTTTTTCAAAAATTATAATAATAAAGTAAGCAATAGTAGCAATTATAGAAGAAATTTAGAGAGAGATTGTGATAGATTGATGATTTTGTAAGAAAAATGAAAGAATGAGGGGGTATTTATAGTTGAAAAAGGGAAAAAGTATAATTATAAAAAGTTTCGGGTTAAAATAAAGTGGGGGGGGGGGGGGGGGGGGGGGATTAAATGGATATTTTGTAAATAGCCAATGGGTATTATTTAAAGGCCAACGACAAGATTTTCCAAAGCCCAACGGTCCTTTTTTTTTTAAATTTTGACCGTTGGGACCGTTTAGACCCGCCAAGGACCAGTCCGGTCCCGGTCTCAAACGATCCCGGTCTTGCGGTATTTATGTGAAGAAACAACCCAGAAGACCGACCCACTCCCACGGTCTCGGTTCTAACCGGTTACGGCCCGTTTCAGCCTAGAATACTGTTTGGTCAGCGGTTCCGGGCCTGGACCGACCCACTTGCCACACTTAGTTGAAGATGATGAAGACATCTTAACCCTAGATTATATATAGAAACCCGAACCTTGCTCTGATACCAATTGTTACGTAAGNGAGCTAAATGGATGCAAATACGTCGAAAATACGCTTGAGAGGTGAAGAGGGAACACCCTGGCCTTATCCAGGCGTTTTCCTCCTAAAGTCAGGCTGGCCCTGGCGTTAGGGGGGCGTTTGCCTCCTAAAGCCAGGCCTTAGAGCCAAAACGCCTGGTCTCCTGGTTCTGGTCAATTTCGAGTTTTGACGAGTTTAAGTGTTTCCCGGTTGAAATAGAAGTCTCCTACATGTTTAGGGTTTGTCCTAAACTTATAAATAGACCCCAAAAACACAACTTAGAGGAGATTCGAAGTGACGGACTGCAAGACATCAATTTGTATAGATTTTCTTCATTACTTTGTAGTTTAATTATGCAGTTATTTTAGATTTAATTCTTTTGAACATGTTTAGCTAACTTCTTTAATCTAGGGTTTTGGTAGAACCCGTTGAGGGATGAACTCATTGTGATATTAATATAATTCCGATTGGTTGATTAATCTCTATTTGTTTCTTGTTGTAGTTAATTAAATGGCCATCAATTACCTGTGCCTATTTATTATGTATCTACTTGAGAGAGAGAGTGCATATTTAGGTAGTTGTTTGAAC